>CAJHUC010000335.1:0-62358 GCA_905146915.1 Ostreobium quekettii | reverse complement strand
CACAAAGGGTTGATAATATACGTTTACAGGCCAAGGAATGCCAGGCATTTCCTTGCGACCAGGACGATCATCCTGCGGTTGTGTAAACAACCGGGTACCCTTTGGGTAATGTACCAGAATGCGCAAGGTGCGCAACCGGGGATCGTCCGTAAACGTTCGCCATGCAGGCAGTAATATACATGCGCCTACTTGTGTAGGGGCTTTTGCTCTTTCCGCAAAATAATGGTCCAAAAAGGACGCTGCCTGTTGGAAAGGTGGATTAATCCACGCAAATTCATGAGCGAGTGGTTCCCGTAGGAAACTGTCGGCTCTTGAGCAATATCGTTCGCAAAGTGCATTATCCCCATTGGGGTTGGCACATGCATCGAGTGTGAAACGATATGCAATCAGTGATTGAATGTGCTGAAAATGCGTAGAATGCAACATGCGATCAGAACGATCGAGGTCACTGCGAGGACCCTTTTTGGTCCTGTCCGGCTGCGCCGGTGTGTGAGACAATTTCATCACACGATTCACAACAATTTGTGCAGCTCGCACTTTCGGAACAGGAATCACCGGTGCTGCATTCATGCGCACATCCGTCGGTGCAGTTCGCAGTTTCACACTGGTGATATTATGCTTTCGCATTGCCAAACACAGTTTGGTGGAAGCATGTAACGCTGACACGCGTTTGCGAGCGGGACTCACCGGCATCTGCGGGAGTACTCCACGCCCCTCGCATTCGCGGGGATGGTCAGCTGAGTAGGGCTTGAAGCACTTGTAACAGCGTCCAGCCCGCTTCAAGACTTCCAACGTTGTGTCGCGTAATTGCGCACTGTTGGTGACTATCTTTTCTTCCATTGGGTCGCGGATATCGGCCAGCGGCTCGTAGTTCCGCTCCCCATGCGAAGCCTGCGGCTGCATTTTCATAGCAACACGAGAACTTTTGTAAGTCGTCCCTCCTTGACCTCTCGATCTGTTATTCAAAACTGGTTTGCCACGACGATCCACTTTCAATGCGTGGTATTTTTGAATAACTCTGTTAGGAGCAAGACGATTACTCGTGTGCGGTTTGCCATCCCGGCTTTCATTTCGACGAGAGCCATATGCCTTGTATTCTTGGTCATATGTTGGTCCCACTTTATATAAATGCGCCCTCGGGCTGGCATAAGTGGTCCATTGCTCATCATCTTTATTTAAGAGGCATTTCCTCTTAATATCTGGATGGAGTCCAGTATACAATGCATGCAACTTGGAAAAATCATCAAGTTCGTTCTCACATTTGAGAAACATTTGTTCCAAGAGCTGCATCTATTTGATTGTATCGGGACCCGAGGTCCCTGCCCTTGTAAAGGCTGCTATTTCCGACCAAATTTCGAAGTCGGAACATTTATGATCATAAAGTGTCTCCATGCCATACTTAAACTGTTCCCATGACAGTTGAAAGTCTGGCTGTGAGAGCACTTCTGCATCAATCGTTATCCCCCATATGTGTCCCAACTGGGCTAGTAGGCCATGTTTCACTGACTCTTCAAGAGTATTCAGTGCTATCCATCCCCATTGTGTCCGGGGTGCCATAGTGGTTTTGAAATACATGATGATTTCTTGTAACCACTTGGTTAAGGCCTGCTTATCTTCATTCCATTTTGGGGGTTTCATGCCCTGACTGTTCATCTTAGGCATGTTCATGCTCACCTGAGCTTCCCTTCCGGGTTCATAATAAGCTGGCGCATATGGAATCTCCTGCGCCGCTGCCAAATAGGCTTGACCGGTATAACCCGGCCCTTGGGGATTGTACCCCTCCGGAGGCGGTGGAGGCCCCATTTCCGCCCGATGTGGCTCAACAGCCTGATCAACCTCCAGCCCAAACAGAAATTCCTCATGTGGAGGTTCCTGGGTCTGGAAATGACTGGGCGGGTACTCGTACACCCTCTCGTAACCTCCTGATCCGGATGGATGGGATGATCCACTGTAAGCGGGTGTTGAGTATTCCTCTTGTCTTGGGGTGATCTCTGCCTGCGGTACCCTTCCGGGTTGGTATGCCCTCCCGGGCTGTGTCGCCATCCCTGGCTGATAATACCGAACTGGCGGATACACAGCTGACTCCGGCGCAAATGGAGACATCTCCTGCAGCCTTTGAATCTTTCGCTGCGTCGTTTGCACAGGAGGCTGTGATGTCCGCTGTCCAGCCTGCCCCATTGTATAAGGCCGCACCGGCTGTCTTGGCGCCATTTCTGGCTGAGCCACTGGACGAGCCGGTGTGGAGGGACCTGCCTGCATCGATGGTCCCGGGGGCATTTGCGCCGATCCCTCTTCAGGGACTTTTCGGCCAGTTCTCTGGATGGCCTGCCATTCCATGGCTGCTTCCTGACCCTCTGGCACATATATCCCCAGTGCCGTCTGCTGCGCATCAAAGAGGCCACGCAGCTTCCCAGGTATACGTTGGAGGGCGTCCCTTGGGACTTGGGCCCTGTACGGGGCATGGCCTCCACGGGGATGATAATACCCCTTAAAGTATACCCCTCCATGAGGGTCATGAAAGGCACCCAGCGTATCCCAAAAGCCCCTCGTGTCCTGTATAACAGGGACACGCATCACAGGGGTGGGCTTTGCAGCCTCGCGCGGCACCTTGGCACGTCCACTTTGATCGGCCGCCATTTGCTGGGCGCGGCGTTCCTGGTACCCAGGCCCCGGTTTCGCCGGTTTGTAGGCAATTTCCTGCCGTCCATGAGGAATCTGCTTTGCTTCTTGAAGCTGCAGAAATGCTGCATAATCCTCATCTCCCATGATGGAGCGCAGCTGTGCAGCTTTTTCTGCATCCGCTTTCGCTTTCTGCAAAGCAGCTTCCTGTCTCTGCAGGATCTCATAGATCTCCCGTCTTTCCCGGGGAATTGGACTGGCAGGTTCACCTGCTGAACCGAGATACACAATCTCATCGTTACCAGCAGAATCACCAACTTCTGCACGGTTATGCGTCTGTGTATTCTTCACAACAGGTCGCAGCAAAGACAGTTCAACAGGATGATTACCTGAAACTGGCCTTTGCGGGCCTTTGGATTCCTCCTTTGCCTTTCTAGGCTGTATTCTCGCCTCTGCAGGCGGGTCTTTTGCCTTATCAGGCTGTTCTTTCGCCTTTGCTTCTCCAAGCGGGATCTCCCTCTCCGGCATCTTTTGCACCTTAGGACCGCTGGTTACCACAACCGATGGCGATGCCGGCTCCGGTTGGATAGGGACAAAGCGGGCAGGGTGGTTTACACCACTGTCACTGCCGCTACTGTCCTGCTGGTCTGCCCAGCGGGTGGAGGTCCCCTCCTTGGCAATACAGGCAAAGGCCTTAGCCTGCTCGGCCGGGTCCAGCTCATCGACCTTGGGCTGTACCTCCAGGCGCTGCGCCTTTTGGCTGCCTCCTGCGGAGAAAAACCGCTTGATCTCAGCCTTGCGCTGGCGTTTGTGAGCTCGCTTACGCTCATACTTTTCAGGATTCAATTGGCGATCCCGCTCACGTCGCAGCGCTTTCAACTCTCTCCGCTGTTTGGCCTTTCTGGCCTTTTGCTCGTCTAATTTCTTTGCACGAGCAAAACGATCTCGGTTACGAATCCGTCGTCTCTCCTTCTCCATTCTATGCACTTGTGCACGGGTTGACATATCACCCAGCAAAGGAGAAGCACATGATGAGAACGACAATTCCGAGATCTCCTCCCACCGCTCGTGGGGATCATTAGGGTCTGGTCTCTCTGGACTCCCCTCGCTCAAGTCCCATGGTTCCGGGATATGCCTGAGCGCAAAGGCCATCTTTTCTGGCCAATTTGGGTCCTCTTTGGCAATTTGATCTGCCATTCCAGGACCGTACCACCTTTGTATTCTAACCAGTCTGGCGGTGGTTAACCTTTCTCCAAACTGGTCGGCGGCCATCCGCCATCCCTCGTCAAGCTCATCGACGAGATCACTGTGGAACTTTGTCCACATTGCACGGCACGGTGGTTGCCGGCTATATGGATCTCGAGTGTCTGGAACGAACTCCGGCACCCTTGAGCTTTCACCCGGCCCCCATTCTGGTAGCGCAGGCCTCCGAGGGCTCCAATTATGGCCTCCCGGCCTTGGCGGACTTTTTCCGCAAACAGCTTGAGCGCTTTCTGTGAGCGACTCATCTCCAGTCCCGTCCGATCCACTAGGTGTTCTCACATACACCTGGGATTTGAGCCGTAGCTCCGGGATCTTGACCTTCCGGCCTTGCATTCTCTCAACTCGCCCTAAGGCTTTGGCCTCCCGACCTTGATATGGAGATTTCTCACTTTCCATCGGCCGCTCACCTGGCGATGGACTCTTCCGCTTGGGGCGCTGCTTGCCAGCAACCTTCGAGTCTTCCTCTGGAATGGTTGGCATGGGCAGCTCCGACGGACTAGGGGCCCTCACAGCCGGCACCACCTGTTGGGCGCTTCTCTCTTCTGCCTCCTGGGCCCGCTGCTTTTGCTTCAGGAGGCGGTCACTCAACGCCTTGACCTGGTCTTCGGCGGAGGTTTTGGCTTCTTGTGCCTCGCTGCTCTGCTGCTTCGCCTTCTTCATGGCCAGCTCTTTCTCTCGAGCTTCTTTCTTGGCCTTGTTGACGGCGATCTCCAGCGAGGCGATCCTCTCGGCGGTCTCTTCATCCCGCTTCGCTCTCGCCTTCTCGGCCGCGGTATCCGTCATCTTCTGCAGGAGTTCTTTGATACCAGGGATCTTCAGCAACGTCGCCGCCGCCTCAGTGTCCTGATCTTGCTCCTGTGTCTTCTCCGCCGCTGGCGGGGTGTCCACTTCTTCCATCAGCTCATCTTCCTCTGCGGGTACCGATGTGGCTGTGGAGGGTCCAGCCATGTCCTCCCGGACTGTTAC
Organism: Ostreobium quekettii; assembly: GCA_905146915.1. Classification (NCBI taxonomy): domain Eukaryota; kingdom Viridiplantae; phylum Chlorophyta; class Ulvophyceae; order Bryopsidales; family Ostreobiaceae; genus Ostreobium; species Ostreobium quekettii. Next base: position 57,510 of record CAJHUC010000335.1, on the reverse strand, counting down.
ACCTCCTGGCCCATCCCGGGCTTGTTCAGTTCCTTGCCCATCCCGGGCTGTATCGATCGCCTGCCCATCCCGGGCTTGTTCTTCCGATTCCTCAGCCTCCATGGAGGAGGCCGGGGAAGGGCTTCGGCGTCTTGTACTCTCGCGCGCTCCCAGGTGGAAGCGTGGCCGCCACCCTCAGGCGGCTCCGAAACCAAATGTTACGAATAGGATGTGGGTGTGGGGTTCCTGCCCTCTTTGAGCCGCGGACCCGCCTCGCCGGGCACCTAGGTCCTTACAGGGCACCTAGGCGGGACCACCCCTCCTACTCCCGTATCCTAATATGGATAAAGGTTACAGTGGGTGAGGAATAGTACGTGCCTTGGGCAGGGCGTCCCCCACACCAAGGGCCATTAGTAGGACGTCTCCCACATCAGGCTGGTGCGCGTAACATGAATTGCCGCATGATGGATCTATAGATTCAAAGCAAGGTGTGGTGCAAAGGGCAGCATTGCATTTGGAAAGAGGCAGAAAAGTGGTAGCAAGTGTTGTGTGGGTTTCTCAAGTCATGTGTGATGGTTGGATATGTTGGGTTGAAAGGGTGATGCATGTGGACTGAGCATGTGAAGTGACGTGATGTTGTTCAATCAGGATTGATTTCTTGACGATGTTGATTATGATTGATCATCAATTTAAGCAATGGGTTATTTGTTCAGTTCAATGTGGTGATCTAGAACTCTCAAAGCAATGGGAGTTTCAATGGAGCGAAGATTAAGTTCAGCCTGTGATCTATGGGTCCTTCGGGGCGATCACTAAGGGGCATGTACTTTAACAGCCTGAAAACGTGCAAGGGCCTGAAAATTGGCTACAAATTTCCAAATGCACTTGCGTCTCCCGCGGCGTATGTTAGCCGGACAAGAAGTGGAATGCTCTTTTGTGAACGATGCGCTTCCATATATCATCATTTGTTCGAGCATGCAATGTTAATGCCATCCAGCAAGATCTGATGAAATTGGACCCTTGATATACTGAAGCCTTTGAAGTCATGACGTAGGAGACCGCTGTGTCCAGGATTGCTTGGTGAGCGCTGTTGCAAGTGCGACCATGTTGTCACAATAGAAAAACTGGCCATCTGCAGCTACAACTTTTGTGCATATCTCACGTTATTAGCAACCCCTTAATGGCATGCAAACTTGCATTAGTGTAATTCAATACACCCATCGGCACACAGGCGTGACTCTGGATGCTTTTCTACAAAGATATTGAAATTTCGATTTTGCTTTTACAGCTTGGAAAAATCACTTGAGGACAATCTGACAAACTAATACTGGGATGCCTACAGTCGGCATGACATGATATGCTAGGTTTCAAAGCATTTTACAATGCCAATATGTTATTATCAGCATTTGCAATGAACTTTATGCTCATTATCAAACGGTGCAAAAAAAGGCTGACTTTTCCTTTCAAGTGTCGAGCGGTGCTCTTCCGGGAAATTGCAGAGAAAGGAACAGAGTAGCGATGTCAGAGATGTACTGCGTGTTGGTATCCCCACAACTGTTTGCGAGGGTGCGCTCGCATCCCGATCAGCCCACGCTCGCGTGGAGACAGGCACGAATGCACGATGCTTGATTCACCTGTCATCATCATCACAAAATTTTACACGACAATGGTGATACACCGGTCACCGGAGCGAGTGAGTTAGTCATGCCCTCACGGAAGGGCAACCTCCCTCCCTTGCCGTAAGAAATTGACGAGTAATGGCCTCACGGACCATTATCTGCCCTTGATGGTGATCATGCGCCCACAATAGCGTTATCGCTGATATAGGCAACCTTGATGATGCCCAACAAGTACTGTTGTAACCAGAACTGATTTAGTATTATTGATAGCTTGATGCATAAGGAGGTGATTAGACAACGGGAAGTTCCTGTCAAGAACCAAATCAAGGACACGGATGAACGGACCGGATATACAATGGACAGAAATCCTGTTGTCCCTTTCCTTCGCTGTGAACCGTTGCCGTCCACTCCGGCCTGCGGTCCTTAGTCGGGGGGCCCCCCATCGACCCTGCCCGCCTCCGTCAAGATCAACGAGAACGTTTCTTGATGACGCTCATTAAGCATCATCAAGCTTTGGTTAAAACCAAGCCCGGCCTCCTGTACTTTGGGAGTCCAGCCCTGCCCCAAATTCGTGGCCCGTGCACTGTTGGCGGCATAGCGGCGTGTCTGGCGCGCCTCGGGGCCGACGCCCCGGCGCAGGAGCCGTGGTGAGTGGCGACACCGGTGCGAAGCTAACCGCGATCTCTTCATCCAATCGTTGAGCGCTCGACTTGGGCTTTCCACTCTGAACCTTGCCCAGCCCGTTGTTTCTGCCTTCCCGACGGCCGCATGGCCCACGCGAGGCTATGCTAGCGCATGAGAGGGGCTTTGCCAGCCTGTGCCGGCGCAAAGCAAACCGCATACCCATCATCCAATCGTTGCGCGACCGGCTCTCAAGCCTGCTGCTGTGAACCATGGCCGGCCAGTTGTTTCCGCCCTCCTGACGGCCGGGCGGCCCGAACAAGGCCGTGCTGATGCGAGGGGTTTGGCTGGCTACCGCCGGGGCTGTTTAGCCTCCACGGTATCGCAACCGAACGCGTATCGGAATCCGCGTATCGGGACGCGGCCTCTCCTGCCTCTGCGGTAACCGGCATGCCGATCTTGACAGCGCCAGCGGGGTTTCTGTCCGGGGCACCCTTCGCACGAGGCGCTGAATCTGTCACCTACTTCCTAGCTTGTGCGCCATCCGAGTTGTCGCCGCTCCACGCATATACTTGCGAAGAAGAGGGTGTTTCGCGGCGGTCCCCGCAAGACGCGATGTATGCGATTGTCTGGGGATGTCCTTTGGGCCGATGGCGTGATGACGTGGCTTCTAGTGGCGTCGGGAGCCTGGGTCCTCCCCCCTACCCCCCCCTGGCAAGTGTCTGGCATGTACTTGCTTTGAAGGGGGGGGGGGGGGCGGCTTTGGCCTGCTTTTTTACCTCTTTGTCACAAATCTTGACACTCCCCCCCAACCCACCAAACACACTCCAGTGCCGATGTATCCGCTCCCAACAATTCAGACCGGTGGCGATTTGTGGCAGGCGCCGGTGTTCAGCGTCCTGCAAGATCGATGGGAGGCGGCGAGGCGAGTGCCACGCATGGATGGGGCAGGGGGAGTGCTGTGGGAGAGGGAATCAATCGGCGGCAGACATGGCCTGTGGCCGGGCAGGGCCGCATGCTGGCGAATCCAATTTCGGCAGGTGTGCACTGGGGATGGTAGACCAGGAAGGAGTATAAGATTACTGAAGAAGAGGCGCTCAGTCCGCTGAGGACACCCCTTTCTAAGCAAGTGCGTGAGGCTCTTTTCCAACCTGCAAAAGAATTATGTAGAGTCGCCCGGTGCAAAACGATGAGCACGCAACACAAGCAACACAAAAGACAGGAAATTTGCACTTTGGGGGTGTGGAGACATCTTTTGGACTATTGCGTGCCATCTGACTCACTCGCACAGTTTTTTGCGTTGTTGTATGTCGTGCCCCAAAAACAAACTACCAGCAAGATTGTAGATTTCAACAAAGTGGCTTGGTAGGTGGCAATGTCTTGTTATGCACAGGTGGGTGCTCGATAGCGATATTGGGGACTTTCTGTACAGTATTGTCACTTAATGATGTGGGTTTTTTAGGCATCCCGGGCCACTTTGAGATGGCGTTGAGCATCCAAGATTCTGACATTGCCTCTATCTAGCTGCATTTGTGTGTTCTTGTTCAAAACAAGTGCAATGACCACCATGCATTGGCTGCTTGTAAGGATGAGCTGACTGTACTGATGTGGCTTGCAAGCACAGTAGAAAAACAAGTGTAGTCATGTTCCACATGTTTCAGCACATCAAACAGAGCAGTATAGATCTGGCTAGTCCCCCAAATCTTGTCAACCCCTCTGTAAGGATGTGATTCATTCGTGCAAATCCCAGCAGGCGTAAACGAGATGCACCACAGCAGTGCCAGTGGTACTATGCTGCAAAGAAAAGGGCAACAGGGTTGGGGAGTGGCAGGGGGTTTCAGAAAACCTCCAGATTTCGAGGCCAGCGGGAGAGAGAAGCGGCGATGCCTGGACAACACGAGGTCAGTCCTCCATCGGCCATGCTGGAGTCAACCTGCAGATGGGCCCCCGGAGCACTTGAGCCTTCAGCCGCCCCAAAACGCAGGTCAGAAAGGTGTGCAGGTGCCGCCCACCTTGGTTACAGATGTAAGGCAACTCCTTATTGACAATTTGGGGGAATTTGCTGCCAATAAGGGGTTTGGCGGCTTACCGCTCTGCGACCTGCTCGCAATGTTCCAGCAGAGGTTTGGCTACGATCTTGAACTTGCCATCAAGGCGGTGGGGGATCCCTGTTTGGCCAATTTCATCCGGAGGCGTGCTGGGGATCTGGTGGACTTGCGGACTGTTGACAATGTCCTGGTGGCATTCCCAAGGCACACATTCATGCCTGGCGCCAACAACCAGCCTGAGAGGAAAAAAGAGGAAGGCAGCCAGCGTGATAGAACTCCTGCCTGCAAGCCGGCGCGCTGGTCTCCAACAGCACAGGAGGACAACACGGCGGAGTGCCGAAGCACAACAGACGAGCACCTCCCTGTGCCAACCGTCACTAATGCGCAGATGCTGCATGACCTCTGTGGGCTTGTCTCCCATGAGCTGCGTAGAGCCTCCGGCTGCAAGGGAGTGCCGCTGCAGCAGTTGCTGGAGCTGTTCCAGAAGGAGCACGGGTACTCCGTCAACCACAGGCAGTTTGGGTTTGACAGAATGTCCCTCTTTCTCAAGTCCAAGTTGGGCCACCTTGTCCTTGTGAGTGAGGACAAGAAGAAAGCCATACACCTGCTGCCCTGCCCCGGTATGGAGCAGGTGGTGTCACCCTCAAGCAACGATGAGCGGGAAGGCGTGGAAGAAGAAAATGCGCAAAAGAACATACCTGCAAGGCTGGCGTCCAGGGGACTGACCTTGCTGGATGGGTTCAGCTTGCTGCTGAGGCAGGAGTTTCTGGAAGAGAGGTTCAACAACTGGAAGAGGGACAGGGACAAGGCGCTGAAGGGCGCAGTGGACATGCCCACAAATGCCAGGAACACTCTGAATGATCCAACAGTGGAAAACCCAACCCAGACCTCGAAATCCTCCATACCGGAGGACACATCAGGTGTGTGTGTGTGTGTGTGTGTGGTTTTGTTGGACCTGTTGGTAGCCACCATGACGAATCACTCACTGACTCTTGGCTAACCACTGCCTCACTCTAATTAAGAACTCACTCTGTTTTGGTCGACAATGCTCTCTAAATTTTCTTTGCATTGTTCGCAGCTGAGATCAGCATCGGAGGGACTCAGCCAGATGGCGAGGTGCCTGGTGCCAAGAACCGTGGGGAGATAAGCCAATTCACCATCTGCCCAGATGAAGACCTTGCGGGGCTGGACGCATCAGAAGACACAGGCTCCGACGGCGCAACTACCGGGCCCTTTGGGCCCACCGGCTGCAGAGTGGGTCCGAAATCGAGGTGCTGGCTGGAGAAGTTGAACACGGACTTTGCAGCAAAGTTTGGGGCCCCCTTGGTCGAGGGGGGTGACTGCCAGCCCTTGCTGGCGCTGTTGCAGGAGGTGTCTGACCCAGAGGTTGTGGTCAGCAGCAAAGGGAGCCTTGTCGAGGTGGGCGCAGGGCGGGTGCAGCATTGTTCACTGGTTTCTATGTTGAATTCCAGGACATGGCGAAAGCAGCTCATTGCATCTGTTGCGCTGTATGCCAAGAAAGAAAAGAAAGAGAAGCACAGCGCATGCTGCTGCTGAACTCCAGTCACAAGACAGCTTCCATTTTGCACAAGGACCTCACAGAGTCTGGCAAGAAGTCCTAACACTGAGCTCACTTTGTCATGGGGATGAAGTGCTGGCAATGGGTCTTCACGGCAGCAGAAAACGTTTAGTTGCCCCGTTTCTATGGCCTCCTTAGGCAGCACCAGTTCTGAGGTGCACACAAGGCTTCCTGCACTCTGCAGTCCCGTTATATTTTGCAGCACTACCCTATACTTTGCGCTGCCTTCTGTCACATCGAAGGTGCATCTATGGTGCAGATTGGTTCTTTTATTTGCTGCAGCTACCCCACAGTTTACTCATCCCGTATTGTCCTTTTTCCAAGGGTTGCTCTGTTCCAAACAATAGCACCCGTTCAAGTGTACATTTCTGTGAGACTGTAAAGTTACTGTGGCAGAACGGCAAGATGCGTCACATTGCAGACACAGCCTGCCCATCTCCTTTCAATGTTGTTTCAGGCAAATGTGCCCCCAGTCTGGGACTTTACCGACACGATCAGTTGCACAGTACTTCTCTAAAGCACATAGCAAATCATTGTCCTGTTGGATTGCTGTGGGCTGTATGACTCTCCCACAGCTCCAAGCCAAGAGTGCATACTCACTGTTAACTGAGATGGCACACTTTCGCATCTGAATGGATCTTTGTTGACTGCAGCGTTGCTGCAGCCTCTCTGCACACCCACAGATCACATGTCCCTCTGTCGGCACCTTTCCCTCAGCTCTGGCCAGGAGAGAAATTTTCATGGCTCCCTGAGTCGGCATACTTTAGGGTATGTCCCACTGATATGCTCACTCCCAGGCACAAGAACAGGCAGTGAAGCTTGTTGCTGCAATACGAGTGCCGGGCATGCACCCAGTCTTGTCAGGCAGCGCCAGCTTCCTTTTCCCTTCCCTTTTCTAACCAATGTGCAAGCCCAACACCAATGCATATATCTCCTCCACAAATGTGTGCACATACAGTTCCTTTTCTGCAACATGTGTGTGTACAATCTTGACAATTGGGTTGTCACATACAACTATCTGCATTGGACAAATCACTTCCTTGCCGCTTGTATATGTATTGCTAAGTTAAGATGTGTGTATCTTGTGTCACACATGCTGGCAGGTTCATGAGAAGAATCCAGCTGACAGTACATTTGAGGTTTTGACAAAGACAAGGTAAGCAAGCTCTGTGCCTTCAGTTTAAAAAGCTTGGCAATTCTATGTAAACAGCACAGGGGAGAATGAACCTTTGTTCATGATGCATTGCTAAGGGAATGAGTGTGTCCATAGCAACGTGAACACACTGGTAATGTCTCCACTGAGCCCAGATAATCAGGCAGCAGCAATATCTCCGAGGTCTAAGTTGACCTGAGGCAATACTCTCTCCACTCTTGCCATTTTCCTTATTTCTGCTGTCAGACCTGTGATCCATATCCTGCACTTGTAATCTTTGACAGGTGCCGTGCCCAGTTTGTGGTTGGCTTTCTGCTGCAATGGAAATATTTGTTTGTCTGTTATCTAGAAGTTCACACCAGTGCACTAATGCCACTTGGCATTGGCTGGCTAAAATCGCTGCAGTTGAGCTCATCTTTGTTTCTTTAAAAGTTCTTGTTCAACTTGATCCTCCTTCTGGTTTCACATATGAGCCTGGAGTACTTGTGAATGGCTACAGCTGTTGGGTTGTCTGATGCCAATGTCAGATTGCTGGCATGCTTCAGACACTGGCACTTTGGTATTGTTTTGTTTCATTCAAAAATTGTGAGTCGCATGTAAGAGTCCAGATGCCATCCCTGTCCTAGCAGAACAGAGGTGAGCTCTTGTCACCTTACAAGATTGTGCAAGCCGATGTAGATCCCAAAGATTGACCATATGAGCCTGAGTGCACAATCCTAAGGTGAAGGGCCTCACCACTCCAGTTGGCCTCTGGCAGTCGTGATCAGAGCAAATAGCACTGGTTCATGTGTTTTACTGATACGGATTGAGAACACAGGGGGTGTTGTTGTTGCCGCTAATCAGCTGGCACGGAGCATGAGCACTGGAAGATGCAACACCTGTGCCCCTTACGGATATGAATTCTGCTGTACTGAAGTTGACACCGAGCCAATATGAGCCACTCAAGGCAATGCCATGTCACCAATATGGCGATGTCAGGCGAAAGGGCCCCAAGCTTGCAGGTGTCCAGTTGGGTCCATACAACCTTGAAACCATCCCATGCGTGCACGTTGTGGACACATCCTGACATGTAATGGGGCCTGAGCTGTTGGTTGCGAAGTTTTAGTCAGTCTGATGCTTTTTTGTCCTGAGTTTGTTGAAATGGCTGCCGGGATGCAGCATGCGTTAAGTTCCAGTTTTGAATAAGACACAGCTCAAGACATGGGCTAGGCATGAATGGAGTGAAACATGGATGACAGGCGACATGAGCAACAGTGGTGAAACAAGGCTTTATCACACTTGAAGGCACTGTTTGCCTCCGGAAACCAAATTAGAGAAAGGAACAGGGAGCAAAGGAGAGTATGTGCAGTCTTATGGAATCCTTAAGCGGTCATTGGATCGTAAGTGACCCAACTGTGGAACGCAATGCATCTGTTTGCAGGGAGGCCCTCTTCAACATGCTTCTCCCATGTACGCTGTACGCCACCACGTGCCCAACGACGAAGTCAGTTACTTCAATGCTGGACATCGCGGATGTGGAGCGAAAGCTGTGGTGGGTGTTTGTTGTTGATCAGATCACACAGAGTTGGACATCCGAATGTACCATGGCCCCACCGCTGCGCCAGCAGGTGTCCTATTTTGTCCTCAGCCTCAAAAACATATCCCCGTACTTGGGTTTTGCTTGCTTGATGCCACAGTGTGGCCCCCTTTCCCTTTATGCCTTGTCAACAGACTGCATGTGGGGGCATCTTGCGTTCATTGTGTTGCTTTGCCAGTTTGTTCATTGCCTCAGTAGGGAGCACATTAAACACAACATCATCTTGTCACCACTTTGGTTACTGTCTGCTGTTGTATCCAGCATCTGAATTCTGTAACTGCATGCATGGGTTTCTGATTGTGAACCTGTTGTGGAACTGGATCTGATGTTGACTTGCTGGCTGAACGTATCCGTTAGAGCAATGTGAAAATGGCCCGCACTGGTGGTGGCAATTGTCTCTGCTGAGTTCATATCATCAGGCAGCATTATTTTGTGCCGTTTCTATGGTGCGCTGACTGATTGACACATGGTATGCCTGAGGCCAGCATGGAACGTGATACCAGTAATGTCATGCTTCTGTGCTGAAGTCAGATTGTCAAACGGCGTCTGTTTCCTTGGATGTTACAGTGACATACCAAAGCTTGACATAGATTTGTTGCAGATTGTGTGCTCTTTGATGTGCTTGTAGGGAAGGTTTGGTGTCGGACGCAGTGATAGAAGACGCTGCCAGCACCATCAGCTCGTTTGGCTGCATGGATTTTGAGGACATGCTCGGATCTACTGTGTTCAAGGACATCTTGACTTTGTCTAAGGGGGAGGGCTCAACGTGAGTGGGGCGGCACCAGAATTGCGTGTGTGTTTTTGGTACAGATTGGGCTTATTGTACTTTAGGCAATGATGTTGTCCATGTTTTAATTGTTGTTGTTCCTGTTGTTGTTTATTGGCGCAGTTATATATTTCCTCTGTCCCATATTAACTGTCCTCTATGATTGTGACACATCGCTCCATCATAAAGTTCATCCTTTTCCAATGAAACTTTGTCCAAAGCTGTGCCTACGTTTTCGGAGTATGTGGTCGAAATTTCAAGTCAATCCGCTAAGTATTGAGGATTTGGCAGTACTTTGTTGTAAGGGTCCTCCAGCCATGAACCCACCCGTTTTCAACGATTCCGCGAAAATGGCCGTTTTTGATGTTTTGAGGAGTACGCTTTTGCGGCAGCGGAACAGAGCCGCCCGTGCAAAACTATCCACACCGTTCAGATTTTAGATCGGCGTGGTGTTGTGAGGAATTGCAGAAGTAGAAAACTCGTTCCGAAGGCCCTGATCGTGCAATTCGCTGTAGCGTACAGCTGAAATTCAGTGCTGGCCTTGTGGACTGGAGCTGCCTTCCATCCCCGTATTATTGGGGTCATGACTTTTTGTCCCTTGTTGGTGCCGTCAAGACAACAGAAGGTGACATAGTGTGCACATTTGGTGCTACCTACAACATTTTTTTTTGCATTCGGTAGCCATCTGCTACAACTGCTTTTTCACTAATAAGATTAGGCTTTATGAAATTAGGCTTAGGGAGTTGTTTTAGAGATTTTCGCTCTTTTTCAGTTGTTATGATTGTAATGGACTTGGAGTACTTCTCTTGCAGCATGGTGGCGCCTGTTTTCGATCCCTACGTGGACATGCGACTCTTTCTGGAAGGCCAGATGGCAAGGGTGGCGGGCAGGCTGTGCGACACAAAGCCGCAGGCCAGCGACTCGGCGAGGATGGGTTTCGAGGCGCGACCGCTGCCGCTCACCCATGGCCTAGCGCTGAGGGATGCTGAAGAGGATTTCTTCAGATTGTTTCAGTACAAATTCGTGGCGGGAGAGTACGGAGGCATCTCAAGGGCGATGGGCCTGCTGTCTGACATATGCGAGCTTCGTCGGGGCATCGAGAGCATATACTTTCACCCCACTGAGATCTTCCTGCTGCGGCTGGCTCTGGAGAACTGCCTCAAGGGTGTTGGCTGTCCCATCGGTATGTCTGTTGGGAAAAGGCAGTTGTGCAAGAATTTTGCTATGTCCATTACATGGCAAGCAACAAGGGTGCAAAGACAGCTGTGCAAGAATTTTATTATGTTCATTACATGGCAAGCAACAAGGGTGCACTGGTTGATGGGACATTAAGACACCCCACGTGAAAACTCAAACTGCAGGGAGTGATGCTGGAGTTTGGGTTCTTGGGGATCCACTTCATGGTTTCGTCGCAGTATCACACGTTTGGAGATGAGGTGCAAGCCAAGATTTGGGAGCTGTGGATGCTGTGACATCAACAATGACATCAAATTAGTAACATTAGTCACCTTTGTGCCGCTGCAGTTAGGATGTTAATACAGTTGTGGAATATTCACAGTGTATTAGAATATTGATACTATCCAGATTCTTGATCCCATGGTGCAAATGTCAATTGCCTGCTTGGCTTCTTTGCACGTAAGCAGATTCCTGATCCCATGGTGCAAATGTCAATGCCTGCCTGCCTTCTTTGCACATAAGCATGTACTTTGAACAAATTGTGCAGCTGTGACTGTCCGGCTCATTTTGTTATTTGCTTTGGAAGTCAAATTTTAGTTGTTGATTGCCTTGCCCATACTCTGCTGATTGCGCTTGGCACTGCAATCCATTTGACTGCATCTACGAAGGCAGGATCAAGTACATTGCGAACCCATTGTGCCTGCAAGGCAATGATGGACAGGGCTCCCTCCAGAATGTTCAAGACCTTTTGCTCATGTCTTTGCCGGTATTTTGTCATCAGACATGTTGTCTAAAGCACCGTTGTGCTGCATGGGGCCTCGGGAACTCAGACACTCTCATGCATTGTTGTGACATGGCGCTGCCCTGAGTTATTAAGCGCCTTTGTCCAGAGGCTCACATTGCCCACACTTGTGTAGATTGGCGATGAAGGACAGCTGTGATTTCTGTCCGGAGGCTCGCATTGCCCACAGTTGTGTAGATTGGCGATGAAGGACTGCTGAAATGAATTGGTGCTGTGGCAAGGAAGAATTTTACTGAGCCCAACCTAGCATGCAAAATCTTTTGTGACACGTGGCAGAGTCAAAGTCATGGTCCTTGCATCTGCAAAGCAGAATGTTAGGCACAAGCCTTCATGCAGATTGTCCAACGTCCTAGCGTCATAATTGCCAAAGTCCAAATCCATTCATGTTAAGTCAAGTTACTTAGACAAGATAAATTAAACTGTATTCATTTCCAACTGCAGGGACTCGTTCCTAATCTCATGCCATTGATTTCAAATGGCATTGCACTGAGTGCGGAGGTTGCCAAGTCAAGGGTGGTTTTACACACAGTGGCATTACACTGACCACTTTAGTGTTTCGGCTGAAATTGCAGACTTTTAAGTACCTTCAGGTTGTACTTTGGCACTGAGTCCAGACTGCCATTTCATCCGCAGATGTGGACGGAAACACCCGGCCTGGCAGTCAACCGGAGTTGACAGGTGTCAAACTCGAGTCTGTGAAATCGAGGTTTGCCGACATGTATGGATGGCGGTTCAGCGATCGCCGGTACAGGGAAGATGGCTTTTCGGGGGTGTTGAAAGCTTCCTTGGACCATTGCTGCACTGTGGTGGCCAGAGGCGGGGAGGATTGGGTGTGTGGGCCTCAGCCTGGCAAGCTGCCAAAACAGGTTCAGAAGGTCAGTGCATGGCGATGATTGTTACTTCTTCACTTCGAAGTAAATGCATGCATTTTGCAAAAGCTGGTGCAAATACAAGCGCTTCGAGTGATGTTTTTGTGTCAAAGAAGGAACAATATTGCTGATAAGTACAGTTGCTCAAAAGTGTGTAAGAAACAGTTTTTAACGGAATTGAGTCGTGCACAATTAGCCTTGTTTTAGGCTGAAACGGTGCAAGGCCCAACGCTGTGCAGTACTTGCACATTTCACTTTTCCTGAAGGGTGTTAGTTGCCGGCAGTTTGGTGACCCAGCCTGCGCCTTGCATACCTGGCATTGGTATTGCACCTTTACATTATTGTACATATTGTATTGCATTATTGTATTATTGCTACATATATTGCTTCTGGGGTGCATGGCCCTAAAGAGAATGATGCGTGTCAACCCAGCTGCTGTGGGTGGAGCTTGTCAGAGATAGCCATGACAATGAAGCCCTCATATTGGCACCTGAAAAGCCAGTCAGTTTGTGAGATAACCATTCTGCACGGGATGAGATGCACAGTTTGAATTTATTTGCCAGCGTGCGGCCAAACACCGGTCTTGCACAATTCTGCACTGTTGCATTTTCCAGAGAGAATCGTTCCTCAAAGAATGGGAGATGAGGTGCTGCCTTGCATTTTGGCAGTAGCGGGCGTGACCCCTTGTGCAGCACTTGCACATTTCTCCTTGGAAAGTTGCAACAGTGTGATTCAGTGATATGGTGCTATCGAAGGTGTACAAGCATCCTATTTTTAGGAATGGCCAAGTCTCCTGCAGCGGGATTTGAACAGGGAAGAACTGGCCCTTTTGCGATTAGACATCCTCAACGATAGTTTTGTGTTGCCCCCTTGTCTCCTTGTTGCACAACTGGGTGGTGTGTGTCACTGCAACTGTTGCAGTATTAAGCAAGTGCTGATTGGATATTTTGCGATTTTCTTTGACTAAATGGTGCAAGGGTTCAAGGGTGTAGATTGCTGTCACTGCTTTTGACCAAATTTGTCAAACATTGAAGTTCATCGGTGTGGAGTTGCATTGACTGCATCTAAGGCAATCGGTGCAATTCCACAGTGATGGAAGTTTGGGTGGGAGCTCTCATCAATGCTGTAAAACATGGTGTGAGAGCTGCCAGTCCAACATGGTCAACATGCCAAAATGAGTCACAACTGTGGCTGTGCATTGGATTGTCTTGAAATGGACGTGATAAAATGGACTCCATGGCACAAAAATTGAGTAAAGTAACTGCATGCAATGCACGGCCAATGTGTTGCTGTCTCTCAGCATCTAACTCCAAGTCCGTGCCCCTCCTGCAGCTGAAGCAGGATGCCGCGCTGCAGCGGCTGAAGTCGGCACTCCCCGGCCCCAAGGACGCCGCGGCTCCACCCAAAGAACCCCCCGCCTCCGCCAACCCGGTCAGGCAAGAAAACCCAAGCCCGAGACCAGCTCAGAGCGAGGCCAGGCCTGCGGGCAGCCGATCCACCCACAACCAAATCCGTTGGGAGCCGCCCCCAAGGCGAGCTCAGAGCGCGCCGCGCACCACCCTTGCAACTGGGGAATCTGCCCAACAGCCTCCAAAGGGGCTTGCCTTCCAAGGTGGCTGCAAGCCAGGGCAGCCACAGGCGTCCCAGGGCAGGGGGGGTGAGCCCCTCAATCCTGCCCCTGCCAGCAGGAAGCTAGCGTGGGGGAAGAATTTGCCTGAGGTGGATTTTGATGGCATACCAGCCGAGCTGAAGGGTGAGAGGATCGAGGTGGACCAGCAGGCGTTCAGCACGCTGCTGGTTAGGAGGAAGGGGCAGTTTGTGGGTTGCATGGATGGGCTGCAGCTCATTGGGGAGCAGAAGAAAATTGGACAAGTGGAGCCCATACAGCAGATGCCTGCCCAGATTGTTGAACAGATCAAAATTGGACAAGTGGCATCCATGCAGCAGGTTCCTGCCCAGATGGGCTTGGGTGGGATGCAGCTGCCTAAGCAGAAGCCCAGCAGGATGAGCGGGTCGGGGAGGAAGGGCGGAGGCGCACACCTGCCAGACAAGGAGCCGAGTCACTTGAACAGGAGCTCTTCAGATGGGACCGGCAGGGCACAGATGCCCTGGGCCACAGTGAAGGTGAGAGGCGAGCTGTGGGATTATGTTCTCTGGCGTTGGGGCATTGCTGTGACTCTCGTGGCAAGTGCACGGCAGGTGCACATCAGCCAATGTGAGACTATAGAAAATGGGAGCTATTCATGGGGCAAGAACGTTTCTGGTATCACCTATGGGTGCGTTCGTCAAAATCAAAGAAAACGTTGCTCTTGCACCCATGAAGTGATGCTGGGCATGTTCCATGCGCCTGGGTGCTTGGTGCCGTACTGTTGTAGGTCCTCAACCATTGGCAAGAACACCTGTGCCTGCACGAGTGATGGAGCCAGTTGGCAAAGGAAGGTTGCTTGCTTACTGCATAAGCAATTGCAGAACAGAGCCCTAACCGGAATTAATTAGCAACGCGGTCGGTAGGTTTCTGGGGTTCAGCGTTTATGCTTCATCATAGGTTTTGGGCATTTGTGTTGGTTGTTTATTAGGTTTGTGGGGCTTAGGCTTTGCCTAACTGTTGCTGGTGCAGCAGTCATCATACTCTTGCGAAATCAACAATGCTCAAGTGTGCCCTGTTGCAGCACAGGGACCTTGTGTCCCTGTTCATTTGGAGGGGAAATTTGGTTTTGGCAGCAAAGTGGACCTGACAGGTGCTTGGGAAATTGATTTGACACTTAACTATACATGTACCCATTGCAAAGACGCTCAGGATGGTCCCAATTCGTCTGTGGTCTGTGGGCCCACAACAAGCATCCCCAATTCAGGCTTGTGGCTGTGCGACCGCTTGATGATCTGCTGGCATCTGGAAGACATCTGAAAGCCTGGGCCTGACTGTCTTTGCCTATCATCCGCTCCAGTCCTGACCTTCCGCATTGTGTTACCTGCTCCAGAACCGGCATGCTCAAGCACCCAGCCGGCCACAAACGCCCCAACGCCTTGCTCCGCCTCCACCAACACCTGCACTGCGGACGGCCCAACAGCTCCCGCTGCAGATGATCAAAGTGGTGGACCTTAACGGGGGCCCCACCCCCACGAGCAGCCGCACGACCATACAGCCGCCAGCGGGCCACCCCTTCCTCCGACCAGTCGCAGGACACAAGCCTCCAGTCACGCCCTCCCTCCCGCCTACACCAGCCTTGCAAGGGCAATTCCTCCAACCCCCACCGCCCCCGCCGCCTCCCCCGCCCAAGCTGCCACATCAACTCAGCCAGCCAGAGTTTCACAGATGCAATGCCCCATCCATCTCTCCAAAGCTGCCAGGAGAGGTTGAGGGTCAGGTCAGTGGCCTGCAGTTGCGCCCTGTGCCCTCCGCAGGGGGCAGATCCGAATTAGCAACCTCCACCTTGAGGGCGCTTCCGCCGCAGTTGGGTGCCCAAGGCAGCCTGCAAGTTTCCGGGAGGGGCCAGGGGGTGTTAAGTGGGCCTCAGGGAACGGGGCCATTTCAACTGCCTCAGGGCGGGCTGCGGACAACACCCCAATTCTTGCAAGGCACGCAGAGGACGGGCAGGCCTGGATTGATCCCGCGGCGCCCGCCCATTGGCGGCGCGCAGTTCGGCAAAGGGGTGCAGGGAATGGGGGGCACTGGATTGTTGCGGCAGATGCCTGGGGCTTCTGGTGATAGTGTGGCCATTCCTGCGCCTGCGGGTGCGGGCGGCTCACAACAGGGCCTTGTGTGGAGAGGAGGGGGCGTGGGCAGCAGAAGGGGAAGGGGCACGCTGGGATGGCTGTGAAGGTCCAAGGGGAGGCAAGGTGATCTCGTCCTCTGCGCTGTTCTGGCTGGAGATGTGTGTGGAGTTCTGTTGCTTGTGTACTTGCCACCACAAGACAAGACAAGCCCTTTCACCCAGCTGGCGATGTCGGGCAACGAATGCAAGCACAGTGTTATGTCCCGAGAGCATGTGTGTCCACCAAGTTGTGGTGTGCGGGCAGCCCCAAGTCAATGCCAGAGGACAGCAGTCACCAGAGGGGGTCAAAGAGAACTCATGTTACAGGCGCTGTGGGTTTGGAGCGGCGGAAGAGGGATTCCTGGAGGGGGGTTACCTTTTGGAAGACAGAGAAAAGAAAATCGAAATTTTGGCTTGTTGAGCTCATGCATGACCGAGCTGGATCCATGTGGATTGAGCGACTGTGGGGATGGGTTTCTGCTGCTGACCAGAGATGCACCTCCACGGGATCTGCAGCGGTACGGTTGCTGTGCGGAGGACTGTCTTGTTGTCATACCTTCTGCAGATGGCCTGTTGAGGTTGCGCTCATCTTTTAGGCTGCAGGAGAAAAAGCGACAAGTTATTTTGTGTGTGCTGCCTTCACTGCCCAGATATGTATGGACATGGCGGGCATGGGGCGGGCCTGTAGCGTAACTGCGGTGTGACACGACGCCATTCTGTGTTGATCTACCCAGCGTTCTGAGAAAGCAAACAGGTACAGGATATGTAGCCTTGAGAGGTTCGTAGTGAGGCCAGCACAGTTTATGTTTCAAGGCTGGCCAGTTGTATGGCCTAGAATGGATCGGCCAGGGCTGCTCGCGGCTGGCAGGCTGGTGAACGGTAGGCGCCTGCCACATGCTTGGTCGCTGACATAGTATTTGGTAAACCGATTGTTGCCAAATTCACATGGTGTAACTGTTCTCTAACTGATGTCATCTTTGTCATCGAGAAATCGTTGCACCTACAACTCTGACTGACACTGCACCATTTGCACACTGTCAAACAGGGTTCGCTCATCCTTGGTGAGCCACATCACTGAAGGGATGCATGACATTCGCCATAGCCATTTTGCTGTCACTGTTGGCACTGCAATACTTTGGCATAAACGCTGTGATGGAAGTGAATCACCTCTTGAGATCTGAACACAGAAATGCATGGTGCTGGGGCGCAGGGCGGGCTGCCCCAGCAGGGCCCTGTGAGGTGGATGAGCACAGTGAGATTGCTTGAGGATTGTTCGATGCCTATAAGTATCAGAAATGATAGTCAGGAAAGGGTCATAAGGGAACTAGCCAACGCCTTGAGGTCCGCACAGGGACTTAAAAAACCAAAGAACGAACACCCAACAGAACCCCTGAGGTCGGACATTTGTGGCCGGTTCCGCACAGTCGCCGAGCGTGGCCGGCTGCCGCTGGTCCCATTGCAACATCATCTGGGATTGGAAGTTGGCATCGTCGATTCCCATCGATTCCAGTTTACGATCCCATCCAAATCTGGCGGTCTCGATTGGCGATTCATGTCGATGTGACAAGGGAGCCAGCGGCGACCGGGGTGGCTTTGATTCCAACAAGGGATGTGGAAAGTTTGGAGAACGGGTGGAGCATGAGGGGCTTGGGAAAGGTGGGTTAGTCTGCAAGCACGGCGACCTGCCATCTCTGCGGCGATTGTGGCGGGTTGACAAGCGGGGTGCTTGAAGCGATGGCAGGGGCATGGGACCAGTTCTGCCGCCAATTGAGACATTTCCGGGCCTTTCCTTGGAGCCTGGAAATTTGGAGGACACTTTTAGCAAACCGGAGTTTTCCGACGTTGTGCGCCCTCCCCACCTTCAACCAACTTGACGTCCTGTGCTGCAAAATGACACAGTGCCACACCTAAATGCCATTTTGCGGGTCACGACTGGCCCCCACGCTGGGACGCGTCCCAGCCTACCACACTTCCTTGAGGCCAAAGGGCAGCGCTCCGCGATACTGCTACTGCCAATGCTAAAGTGCGTTCCTCCACACATTTCTCCCCAACTGAACTCCCTGCATTTTTTGCTCCTCTGCCATGTTTTTCCTCTTGTTCGCGACGCTGCATAATGACCACCGTTTCACTGGGTGGATCACTTCTGCTTGATGGCTTGTGACTAGTGGGCATGTCAAAGCGTGAATCGCTGCTTGAGATTGAAAGAATCTGAAAGTACCGAATAGCCATTTCTGTGATTGAATCCTGGTTTGGAATTCGGCTTTTGAGGTAGTTTTCGATCACACTCATGTTTGTTGAGGACAACATGAGCTTGATGAAAGAATGTCCTGCAATTCACATAGAGATGCCTTGGTCATAGTGTCTTGTCCGCAGGATGCAAGGGTGTGTTGTGGGGAAGTTTCGGATGTGTGTTTCCCGAAGCTTTACAACATTGTGACCGCTCTCTACTTTCACTTTGGCTTGCAAGATTTGTTGTACTTGCACTTTGCAGTGGGGGCGTTTGGAAATGACCATATGCGGCACCTAAGTAGTCAGAGATATGTTGTTTTGAATTCTGAGTGAAAGGGAAGCTGTGGCATGTTTCAGATGTGGGCTGCATCGTAGTGATGAGGTAGCATGGGGGTTGAATTGTCTTATGGGCATTTGTGATTATGACAATCCTTAGAAGTCGAAAATGGGACCTTGTATCAGATAATGGAAATTGGCATGAACGTGGCTGAACATTTTAAGCGCACCCCAGCCTGTTGGGGGCGCAACAACCTGTGCTGTGAACCACGCCTTGGACTCCGTGTCGCCTGGCCATGTGAGCGCCGGCGCGTGGGATGGCGACCCCTCCAATCGCCTAGCTATTGCCGCTTCTCTGGCTTACTTTGAAGAGGACAGGCCCATCGTGCTACGCATGATGGTGCGTTTCCTTTAACACTCTGCTTTTCAGTTTGGTTCGGGTGTTTTAACCCTAAGAAGGGCAGCCCGGCTACAAGTAGTAGTTTGCAGAACAGACGCACAGGGAGCAACTATCCAGCAGAAAGCCTCGACACGGCTGCCTGGCTACCGACCCCAGAGTCTACAGCCCCTTGCGCGAACGCACGGCGCCACGCCGTCACGCTCGGCGCCGGGCGCCCGTAACGCCCTTCCCACGACCCCATCGCCCTTGCCCCTTCCATCTCCAACTCGGGCAGCCCGCCAGGCTCTCCCCCTTGCAGCAACCACCCCGCCAGGAGGCGCCTTGCCCTTCAGAGGCAATCTTCAGCAAAGGAATTCAGCGCTGGAGGACCCTTGTTCTTCAGACGCAGTCTCGAAGACGATTTCAAACACAAAGGAATTCGGTGCAGGAAGGCATTGTGCCTTTCGAGGCCAATTTCGAGCAAGGGGACTGGTGCGGAACGAGCTTTGTGTGTCAAAGGCAAGCCTTAGCCAAAGGGATTCGGCGCCCGAGGGCCTTGTTGTCTCCCACAGGCGATTGTGGTCAGGCAGCTCAGCGCGGGAGGAACTTGTTGTTCAGAGGCGGAGGGACACGACGCGGAGGGGCCCTTGTGTTTCAAAACCAAACTTCAGGCAAGATCGTTAAACGTGCGAGGGGCTTAGCCTGTCACAGGCAGTCTTAGGCACAGGAGCTCAGCGCAGGAGGAGCCTTGTCTTTTGAGGACAAGTTTCAGGCAAGGGAATTCAGCGCGGGAAAAGCTTCTGTTGCCCATCAGCGCGATGTACAATGGCCCAGTGCGCGGTGGCAACCGCGGCGGGCGCGACCAGTTCAACTGGGAGTCCGTCAAGTCCGACAAGGACCGCACCTACTACATCGGCCATTCGGTCAAAGCATCTGTTGGCCGGTGGCAAAAGGACAAAGACCTTTTCTGGTATACGAAGACCAGGGAGGGCGGCGCCAACGTGCTGGAGGACGAAATCAGGGCCGTGAAGGCCAGGGAGGAAGATCTGATGCTGGAGGCCCTGGGGTTGAAGAAGGCATCTGTGGTTAAGGGGCGGGGGAGCGGGAAGCTCGAAAAGTATGAAGTTGAGGAGCTTTTGAGAAAGGAGGAGGGGGGCGGGGGGGATGGGGGTGGGGAGAGGGTTAAGGGGCTGGGATTTAGGGCGGGGTATGTCGGCGGCGGGGAGCGGCGAGATGTGCTGGAGGGGGTGGGGGTGGGCGAGTGGCCGAGGCGGGGGCCGGAGGGGGTGGATGGGGAGGTGAAGGGAGAAGAGAGGAGGGAAGGGATGAACAAAAATATGAAAATGGAGCAAATGGATAAGATGAAGAAAGAAAAGAAGGAAAAGAAGCGCAAGAAGAAGGAAAAAAAGGAGAAAAAGGTGAAGAAGGAGAAGAGCAAGGAGAGGAAGAGAAAGAGGGAGGGGTCATTTGGGGAGGCGGGGTTTGGGAGGAGCAAAAAGAAGGGGAGGGGGGACGGCGGTGCGACCAGCAGCGAGGCGTCCAGCGATGGGGCGCTGGACAGGTCTGAAGATGTGGGCGATCGTAATGGTGGGTTGAAGTCTCAGTCCGAAAGGGGCCTGGATGTGGCTGGCAACAGGAGCTCGCCAAGAGCTCACCGTGAACGGCACAGTGAGTCGCCTTTGGGAGCCTTGCAGGCCCGGCACCAACACAGGCATGTGCAGGCAGAACGCCATTCCAGAAAGTCCCAGCCTGCTGACGTCAGTGCAGATGGCAGAGGGCGCAGTCCACGGCGATCGGAGCATGACGTGGAGAGAGTTCGACGCAATCGCAAGGAAGAAAATGGGCATCATGGGATCAGGAGCAGGCGAGAGTGCAGCAGATCGCCCGGCCGTTGCAAGAGGCACGAACACGGGACCAGGCGGCCATCTAGCAGATCGTCTAACCCTGGCAGCAGGCAACAAAAGTCGCCCAGCCATGTCGGGAGGCATAGATCATCGCCTCAGGGCAGGTACTGGGGGCGGTCTAGCAGTTCCCCCAGGCATGGCAGGAGGAATGGACATGAAAATGGGCGGCTGTGCAGCAGGTCGCCCAGCCGAGGCAAGAGAGGGGATGGGGGCAGATCGTCGCCACGAGGCGGACATGGCAGAACGGCGCGAGCTGAAGGGCAACACGGATCGAGAAGACGTTCTGTGGACAGTGGCATGTCTGGTGATGAACACCAGAGAGAGCACAGGAGCAGGTCAGAGAGGGAGTGAAGATAGCGCACATGAGGGGGCTGGTCTTTGTGGATTCTAGACAGAGGATTGAAGCCCGTGGGGAGCTGCACTTGGTTAAAAAACTCGATGGGGAATGGGAAGTTGATGGTGATGCAGGTGAATGCTATGCATCAGATGTGTGCTGGCCATGAGCAGCAGCGGCACGACAGCTTGTAGCCACGTTTCTGTCAACACGAGCCCCATGGGGCTGTGGGGAGGACTGGTTAACTTGTCACTAATCAAACATGTTTCGACGCTTTTATTGATTGCGGTTTGTCCTGACATGTCTCCTGGATAGCACACCTGACTGCAGTGCATGGATTCCTTCTTGGTTGCCTGGGGACTGTTGCACCTCGCCTCGCAGTGGTGCAAACTGTGACGTCCACATGTGTGCGTCAGCCCCAATAGTGAGGGACTCTATTGACCTTCTTCTACAGGGTGGTCACCAGATCGAGCAGCTCCAAACCGATCTGCTGTCTGCATGATAGTCAGTGGTTTGGACATTGCCAGCAGTAAGTTCAATTGTCGCCGCAGCCGATTCAATCCAAGAAATGGTACACATCAAGGCAAGGAGGTGGCCACTCTCATCTTGCTGGGTGGCCAACATCCAGCACGATTTACGGAATCTGTGCCGAAGGTGCTGGCCAGTGCAGCACGCTTCAATCAATCGATGGAGTATTGCATATCAAAGCAAGGACACGGCCCTCAGCTCCCTGTCCTGCCCGAGACAGTACATTGCTCAAGAACGGCAATGCCAGTGATCCATTTACCGATGTATATCCTTCCAAGCTGTTGCAAACAACAGTTCCCAGAATCCACAATCCTTAATTTCCACAGGGGGCTCATCGCGCCTCATCAGACCATGGCCGGGCTTCGCCAGCTTGGTGAGAGGGCTTGCCTTGTCATCTTGTGACAAGTAGCTATCAATGGAATTGGACCGCACCACGCAGTGCCACGCATCTACAACAGATTCATTGTGCTGAACGTGGTCCACTTGCTGCCTTTTTGTGCTTCGCTTCAACCAATGCAGTTTTCGTTTCTGGTGCATTGACTTTCCTCTGGATAGGTTGGTTCATCGACTGACCGATCCAGCACAGTGGCACCAACGTCCATGCCGTCCCGGCACGGGGGTTGAGCACACAACACATATCCCAGTACTGTCCTCCAAGTACGCACTGCACCCACAGGGGCACACCGCCCCTCACTTCCGTCACTGTGCGCCCAACAAACTTTGCTGGCAGTGGAGCCTTGGCCCCACACAAGCCTAGTACTTAGGCGTTCCCAGTACCTATCCCAGTACTTGACCCAGTACTCTCCTCCAAGTACACACAGCACATACAAAACGCCGTGCACCCACTGCGGCACAACCGCCCTACGCTTCTGCGGCGAGTGGGGTTGAGTTTCCCCCCTCTCCCCCTTGATACTCATCCGTACTCGTCGGTATATACATACTCGTCGATCGGCCATCCCACATGGGCAATGTGGAGTCCCGGCACTCCAGCAACGACTTCGAGCTGACCGTGCGCGCGGCCAAGGAGCTGGAGCACCTGCTGGCGCACGAGTTCGGCGCGCAGGGCCAGGGGCTGCACCAGAAGATCAGCTCGGCGCAGAGCGCGGCGGGCCTGCCGCAGGCGCTGGTGAAGAAGATGCGGTACTGGATTCAGATGGATGATGAAAATGAACTATATTGATGGAAATGAATTGCATTGATGGAGATGAATAATATATTATTATTATCAATGTGTGATTGATGGCTTACAAGTTATAGATTACTTACAAGTTCCTGTGAAAGGTGGCCAGATTCCTTTGCTAAATTCCTGTAATCGAAATTCCTATGATGGGTTGATTTCCTTGCAAGTTTTTTTGGATGATGACAAGATTCCTTTGCAGAATTGCTGCAGTTGATGGCTGGATCCTTTGACAACAATCCTGTAGGTGATGTCTGGATTCCTGTGCTAAAATCGCACAATTGATGGCTAGATGGCTTTGGCCTTGGATGTAAGTGGCTGACAGATGGATCAATTCCTTTGAGTTTGCATTCCAAAGACAAAACGGGGCGCTTGCACTTTGCAGGCTGACGGGAGCGTACACATCCAAGTGAACGTTCTTCTATTCCTCATCTGTTTATTTTTATCTGCTTGCCACCCTTCTGCAACGCATACGGACGGTTGTCAAAGGAAAGAACGAAGTTGAAATCCAAGGTGCTAGTGACAGTTTCATGAAAACAGACAAGCTCGACTTGCTTCGATTACTGATGTGCTGGTGGCCCCTCTTGAGTGCTAAACTTCTTGAGCTTTCGCAATAATTGTTAGATGCCAGTAAACCAACCTCCCCGGGGGGGGGTGTTACATCGCCTTGCACTGTCTTTCAAGATGGCGCAGGCCTCGCATATCTTGTGTGAGGATGAGGGGTGTGGCACCTGGACGCTGAAATGCGATGTTATGTCTAGGAATAAAGAAAAAGGCACCTGTGGCCATGACTAGGTACCTGGCAACACTGAGGAACAGGCTGGTGCACGAGCGGGACTTCAATGCTGTTCCGGACCGGGAGCGGTTCATTCGAAATTTTGAGGAGAGCAAGGCAGAGCTGATGGGGATCGTGGCGCAGAGGGGTGGGCGCAGGAAGAAGAAGGCGAAGGGGTGCTGCGTGATCGTTTAGTGTTGCTTGATTGTTTAGATTGTTTAGGGGTTTTCAGGGTGCCCAGGTCTGGATTGAGTTGGAATTGGGCAGGTGGACGAAAGGACAAAAGACAAAGGCATGCTACATGATTGTTTAGGGTGATGGGCCCCCGTTCAGGTGCCCAGATCCATCTTGGGTGGTTGATGGGCCCTGTGGGGATCCAACGAGCAATTCCAGTGGAAAAAAATGTGTGGCAAAGGGGCGGGTGGGAATACAGCAAGGAGACGGCATTTTGCATGAATGGTTAGTGTGTTTTAAGTGGCCAAGTCTAGCTTGGGTGGGTCAAAGATTGGTTTGATGGGCCCTTTGGGGTCAACATGCATTTGCCAGTCAAAGATTGTGTGACGATGGGTGGATGGAAAAAGAGCACAAGAAGTCGTGTTGCATAATTTCTTAGAGCAGTCCAAGTTCCATGTTTGCTTTTCCATGGTTTGCAGATACCATGGTTGTTTTTCCTTGGTTTGCAGATAGTTCTGGCTTACCCTTTGGGGTCAAATAAACATTGCGAGCCACCAGCTGGTGCGCACCATCTCTACAATGGCGATTGAAGGATGTTGTTTGGAGGGGGGATTGTTGCAGTGGAGCTGATGCAGTTGATTGGTGGATCGGGGAGCCAGTACGCATCGCCAACCATCTGCTGGGTCGAAAAGCCCATGGAATTGCAGGATGCTTTTGGGAGGAATGGACCACTGCTACAAACCAGTGGGTACATGTGACAGGTATATAGGGGTCATCGGTGGATTGTGCGAAGCGAGTCGATGGAGTTGCACAATACTGTTGGCAAGGGACATTTTTGCAGTGAGGATGCGATTGATAGGCGATCGATGCTCCATCGAATATGTGAGTGTGTGAGTTTCGGAACTTCTGTGGGTGGTTGTTCTTGCCGTGGGCTGTATATGGTGTCGACGAGAACTCAAAAAGCCTCGCAGATGTTGGGCGGGTGGAGAGCATGATGGCAGAAGCAGTGGCCCAGGCAACCATAAGGCCATGGATGCACAGCAAACTACTAGGAAACATGCTGCTGGTTGTGTTGCATAGGCGCTGGACCAGTACCACACACACCCCAAAGATCGTTACACTTTGGGTGGTGAATTTACCCCGTGGGATGTGTTGCTGCATAGAGCGGCTCTGCGGGCAATGTTGCAGTTGACAAGCAGGATGTGTTTCGAGCTCAATTGTAAATGCCAAGCATAGATTGTGATTCCCAATTGCTGGGGTGCGTCGGTGCCATTGTATCCGCATTTCAAAGCATCGTATTCTGGAAAGGGAAAAGGGCTTGTGATGTGCATTAAGCATGTGGTAACAGACCCACTGCCGTGCCGCTGGCCCAGGCACAACTGATGTAAGCTACTGATCCATACCACTGATGGGGGGCGAATGGCCTCTTTTCAATCCTGATTTTGGACATGCGTTTTCCTTCATAACATGTGTTCCATGACCATCGGAGTGGCTGCCTAATTCGGCGGGTGGGCCACGGTCAGATTTGTGGGAACCTCTCACAGGGCGTGCCCGATCCAAACACCAAGAAACAAGCAACCAAGGGACACTATACAACCAATAAATATACCAACGAAAAAGGTGCAAATCGACTGAATTTGAAAAGGGCTGCTGACTGAAGCAGCAACCACACTCGTCACAGGCTGCGAAGCGACGAGTCCTGTGTCCCTTTTCCGCTCGTTCTGACAGCGCCTTGCACGCTCAGAACTCCACAGAAAGCTCAGTTGCCATTTCAGTCGAGCAACCTCACGAGCCAGGCCAGCGAACTGAAGAGATTCGCCACGCATCAACGACCTTACCACTTGCCAATACACAAACTGCACAATCTGCTGAACAGCCCAGCGAGTCTTGCAGCCAGTATGGGGCTGTATACACTCAAGTTGACACATGATAGTGTCAGGAATACGCCGCCAAGGACTTTCCATATTTGTACCAACTGATGGGTGTTTATAAAAACACCTAACTATTTGCTTACGTTTTTCTTAGAGCTGCGTATACTTCCCAATGATACTAATACGTCGTCAGAGTATATTCTGACGTCCAGCATGGCGATGTATATGAGGCTGTGCCTGGAAATGGCTAACTGCTTTTCTATAGCTGCTTTCCAGCTTCGGCGCAGCTGCACTACTTGCGCCTTTGTCAGCGAATGCCCCTTTTCGTTTCCCCGTGTCGAGTTCGGGTTTGCCTTGACAGGGGCAGGGGGGCACTCGGTTTGAACACATTTTGGGGGGAGGGCGTTTGTACGTCAGAGCTTGGGCTTACCCCTTTCTGATTCTCTCTCAACACCAGAACAAATTTATGCTGAAATGTTTACCACTTAAAGGACCGCTTTAGCTTTCAGAGCATTTACAGCGCCCTATCGCAGCCTTGTCTTTCTCTTGTGATGCGATTCAAACTATTTTGTCGGTGAAAGCGATCGGGAGTCGCACGAACTTCGCCAGCGGTGACTATGAGGAACACAGCGACGAATTCACAGCGCGCAACTTACAATTCAGACCTTGGCATGGATTCCTCTTTCTATCCGAGACTTCTTGTCACTTTCAGCATGACATGCAACTTACCCTGGCCAGCACGACTTACTAGCATGCGATGTGCTACGGCGATCCCTCTCACCGGCCAGGTTCAACTCTCGAAATCCCCTTCCAGGGAGGTGGGATGCTTTGCCGTTTCGAACGATAGGTCTGCACAGAGATTCACAGCTTCGCACACTCAACTTAGGCCCAACAATCTGGGCGGACACACCGATTTGACAGCCACCGAATCGTTGTTACACATGGATCCAGGTCCTACAATGCTTCAACGTTCGTCCGCCATCAAGCACCTCAAGGTGCAACGGGCGCCAGGTCGCCAGGGGCTAGAGTTATATGACGACAGACCCCTCTCTATTTATAGAACAGCCAGCCATTCCACGGACTTCCAGAACATTCTAAGATCCTCCCCTATCCGTCAAATGTTCCCTAAGCTGTCACATCACCCCCGAGATCTCCCAAACTTTCC
The DNA here is from genome assembly GCA_905146915.1 of Ostreobium quekettii. Lineage (NCBI taxonomy): Eukaryota > Viridiplantae > Chlorophyta > Ulvophyceae > Bryopsidales > Ostreobiaceae > Ostreobium > Ostreobium quekettii. The sequence goes on along the minus strand of CAJHUC010000335.1, from coordinate 30,761 downwards.
AGATGTCCAGAACCTTCCAGACTTTCAATACGTTATGAGCACGACTGCCCCGCGGCTTCCCTGATCAGATCAGCGCCCTCCTGATTCGATTCCATTCGCCCGAGCCTGCCGTCGCTTGCTCCCCCATGCCTCCGCCGTAGGCGCCAGCGCCTCGCTCGCGCCCCCTATCGCTGAGCAGGCCTCCGCATCCAGGCCGCGCCTAGCAGCCCAGCTTGTCATGGATCCCAGCTTTTCTTGTGCTCACCGCAGCCCCTTGTCTGCCTATTGCACGCATGGCAACGCAGGCCGCTGCCATGCAAGCAGCGCAACCCGGCCCATACGATTCCCCCATCTTCATCGTCGCCACCGAGTCTTGGCAGCCACGCTCTCGCACCCATGCTCGAGCGCAACGCTGCGTGCCGCCACGGCCGTACGTACGGCGCCGAGGCGCTCCGCAACTCGGCACCCAACCTTGCCGTACGACATTCAAGGTCGCCATGACACACGATGGTGTACGGCAGCCTTGAACGCACACCCCACGGTTCCACTAGGGCTCTATGGCTATGCATCCTGGCTCGCCGATCGGCTCTACGTTTACCTTCATTACTGTTTTTGTGTTCCATCCAGGTACTGATCCTGTATTATGTCTGTTCCAGGACAAGCCTTGCCTCCCCCGCCTTCAAAACATCAAGGAGCTTCAGTGATGGCAATTCCTGCCAACAAAGTCAAGCAGCTGTCCGCAATGGCACCCGGCATGATCAAACGACATCATTGAAGATTATCACAGTCGATAGACCTGGACGCGCCCAACGGAGAGGGGTATCGCTGGCGCATTTCCTTTGCTACTCTGGACAGCCTCTCACAACGTATCGCTCCTACTTCAATCATTATGAAAGAAGGAAATGCGATCGCCCAGTTCTTGGTCAATTTAGCCATTCTCGAGGCCACCACGTAGTCTGCTTGCAACCGCCAGCCCTCGCCATTTGTTTCCCCAAAATATATGCATGACTTGCCATAGACTACAGGCCAGTTCCCATCTGGTCCTGACTGTCGCCGTATGACGATTGCCAGCATCAACATCAGTCATAACTCATGTCAATTTTAATGACTCGAAAATATGCTGTTACCAGAGTTCTGTTTTCTTGGGCAGTGTTATGATTTACGGCTTGCATACATCCCAGCCATCCCATGTTGTCGTACCCGCCCGTGCATTGTTCATGTCAGCAAATCTGCTGACCAGAACTCCATATGTGAATCCTTATCTCGTTATTATAACAGCGCTTCTTACGTTTGGACCATGGATCTGAGTAAGGCCCTTTCAGAGGGCAGGCAATTGTTGAAGGCCTCCCATATGTATTCTAGATGTTTACTTTATCACTGAGCGAATAACCCAGTGTTCTAATCATTATGTCGATTTCCCATTCGCGCCCACAACTTTCCGGGCGACCGTTTCGCCTTCTTAGTGCTTGACAGGTTACTCTTCAAATTTTGAAAAACTGTCATCTCGGACGTTCAAATATGTTGGAAGGTCTTGTTGCAGTTGCGGTAACTCCCATGAGCGCCTGTGTCAGCAGTACGGGGAGATCGCCTCTGGTGCCTTTAAATTTCGTATGGGTACAGTGCTTCTTCATCTCAGACCGTGTACATTTAAAAATCGATCTACCTTGACCATTCGGATAGGTATACCCGCAATTCGTACATATTTAGTGCATACGTCGCCCTTGAGATTGTCACCGTAAGCACTGAACCCCTGCCTTACACCTGCCAACCGTTCACCCAATATTGCACTAGATCACGTGAGTCACTCAGAGAGCATTAATAAAAGAATATCCCTATTAATCATGCAGAAAACAAGGCAGGATCCTGATCGCCTCATTAGACATCAATTGTGCATCTCCACATCATCTCCTTATACATGCTTCACAACTTTCTTTCTCTCAGCTATGTGGTTCTGCGGCGCGAGAAGACCAGTCCCTGTATACTATTTTATGTCGCAATCTTTCAGGGCATTATACACAGCCCGGTTAGTGCGACATACCACTTACATTCCATGGTTTAGTCACAAGCCTGTCCTGACGTACCAGGACTAAATGACTAATGGTATGTGTAACACATATGAATGAGTATATCGTTCAGTCCTTTTGCTACAGGTGAGCACAAATTACAATGTGGGGGATCAATAGCGCTCTTTCTCAGCAGATGATTGGCTGCAGCTGTCAGAACGAGACAAAGTGCTGCTCGCCCACCTGCAACTGCGGAGCAGACCTTAGCAAGACGTGGCAGGCCTTACCACCTAATAATAAATATTTGGCGCCCCTTCGGAAAATTTGTTTGCAATATCGTTTCAAGACTTGGCGCCATTTGCTGTCTTGATTTCTAGCAAACAATTTTCCGTTTCATGCCCACGCGCTTTGTTTGTTAGACTCTGTTTGTTCACCTGCTTCAATCGACAGAGCGATGGAGAGTAACCGTGCGGCTAGCCTGTGTGGGGCATTTGCAATACGGTTGCTCACTCCAAGCACATCAGAGCAGCACGGCTGTGCGCTCAAAGCACAGCAGCATGCCAATACAGCGCTCCAAGCGCAGCCGAGCTGTCCTTTTGATCACCAGAGCAGATAATCCATTGAGACTTACAAGGGTTTCTGTTCCATCTCCCCCCCTCCCCACCCTTGAGCGTCGATCTTATCTTTTTGATGATGTCTTTATGTAGAAAAGGACGCTTGCTGGTTTCTACATCGCCTGCCATTTTGTTGTCCAACGGCACAGGGCCCACATGTTTTTTGTTCTAGAACGAGGGTGGCACTTGGACTGCTTAATGCGGGGCATTTACAAAAAGAACGCCTATTGAAAAGCACACCAGGCCTGGCGGTTCCTTGGCTCATGGCTCCTCGCTATTCTTCATCAACCTTCGAAGGTCGGGCTGGCGAAAGTGGCCGTGAGAACAGTGCTGAGATCATGCGATTTGGCCATGGACACCAATGGACTTTTTCATCAAGCATACGATTTGGCCCCAATTTAACAAAATTTGAAGGGCCTTCAGCCGGAAGTTGTGCGAAACGGACAATTTGCCCTCAATGTCCTGGATGCTTTCCGATTCTCCTCTTTTGCTCCTCTGCGTTCCGTGCTTCTGCCCTGGGGAACAAGAGCCTCGTGCTAGAAGTGTGACCAAATCTCCTGAAGGGAACAACAGTATGCAAGAGTGGCACAGGCACAGCAACTGTTTGATGAGCCTGCTCACAGGCAAGCTCCGGCACAAGCGCATGTATTTCCTGAAAGCATTTATAGAAGCATTTTTAAACATTCCTTGACGCATTTCCTGAAGTTTTGTGTCGAGTGTGCGTTTCTGTGAGCTGCACACTCCACAGCCAGGTACACGACACAGCCGACTTTGCTCCGAAGCGCTGGGCGAGCGTTCGGAGCAGTGGAGGGAGCATCACGCTTCACGTGCGCTGCAGGTGCACATGGATATGGCGAGAATATGGGGAGGATATGGCCATGTGCAAGGATATGACAGCCCATATCCTGGGATATGGAGGGAGATTACCATATCCTGGGTGTGAATATCCAGGATATTTTTTTCCGACGCACGTGGGGCGCCGCGGCAGACAGCGCAACCACTAACTTGGACCCTCGATCAAGGACCGCCGCGCTCTCCAACGGTCACTTGTTCTGCAATCACGTCCTGTACACCAGTAGAAAACCGCCTGTTTGCGATGCCAACTGCGATGGCAATTTGACACAAATTGATGCCATCACAGTGAGTGCGATGGCATAAAAGGGGCTGTGATGGCATCAATCTGTGGCAAATTGGCATCGCAGTTGGCATCGCAAACAGGCTGTTTTCTACCAGTGGTAATTGTTTCCTATAATCGTATCCTGTCATTATATCCCGTTGTCCCTCTTCACAACGGCCGAGGGAAACAATCTCATCATATGACATCCCATAATCCCAACATGTGGTGACTAAACCCCTTGGGATCCGAATGCAACAGCACCCCGTTGCCCCATGTCTGGGCTCGCCAGCCTGGACGCACCTCCACTAAAGAAAGCAGGCCGCAGCAGCGGAATCCCAAATCTGGAAAGTCGGGCAAGTATTGATGCAGCCACCAGTAAAAAAAGGGCCAAATAACACGTGTTCAAATTTACAAAGTTTACGGGTTTGGGTTATTTTGATGTTCTTAGCGTGCAGAACTTTGATGAAATGTGTCTTATGTGTGTTCGCAAAAGTGTTGTTTGGTCCTTTTCCCCTAGTGAACATTCCAGCTGCATTGCTACTGATGCATTGCGGTGCAATGCTTCCACAAATACCCACGTGTGCCGATACATTGGCGTTGCTGCACCATTGTTCGCCGTTGCATCAACGGTGATCTACGCACAATATTGCGTCAGCGTCCGCCAATTTTGCAGATGCAAGTGCCCAGTGCGTTTCGCGTGAACTTCAGTTCCCTGCACTTGTCAACAACACATGGCGCAACAGCACATGCCCGGGGAGGCGATGGCGACTGCGGGTACTGCGTCACCCCGATTGCAACATGGCGGTGCAAGACTGGCCGCCTACCCCCCATGTAACCGCCGCGAGCTTCCGACTTCCTTCGGTGAATGCAGCGCATCCATCAAAGACCGTCTGCGGCCCACATTCAGGCATTTTTTTTCAAATTGCATTCCAACGAGCTCATTATCAAGTCCATCTATTGCCAATTCTTCAATGCATTGAAGGATCTAATATTATAAGCTGGGAACGCGGCTAAGAGCGCCCCGGAAATGAATTTTCGCCCCGGAAATGGATTTTTCAAAGGCTCACTCAGCGTTCTTGTGTAAGGATCGACCCCTGTGCCCGCAACACTGCAAACAAAATAAATGAAGGCAAAGTAAACAAAGCAGACTAAAACAAAAGAAAAGCATCCCATGGCGCAACAACGCCTTTTCGCGGGGCCGCGTGAGCACCCCAATGTACTGCATGCACTGTATGAGGAGGGGGTGCCCTTTGTACGACGTGTTTCTTTCCCTCTTTGCCACCGATCTTGCACCCAATGTACTGCGGGCCCCTCTGACGGAATCCGCAACGCTGTACGGCCGCAGCGATCCGCGCGAGTGGCGCCCTGCGCTGAAGCTGGCCCAAATGCCCCACCCCTCATTAGCGTGATGCGACAACTGCGGACCCTCCGATCCGACGCAGGCAAACATGCGCCTGTCGCATCACAGGCGACGCCTCTTGAACAGGGTCTCCCATCAGAGCAAGGTCCCCACCCGTGCCGTCCGTTGGCCGCTCGCCCAGCAGAGGGAGCCGCAGAGGCAGAGGGCGAGTGAAGTCGAGCTAAGGTGAGGACTTTGGGTAGCTTTGGTAACACAAGGCCACGCACACGAGTGTGGCTGTGCGCCTGTGTGTGGGCCTTGTTCCCTTGCTTTTGCAGCGCGGAGAAACGTGGGGGCACGTGAATTGGGTCGCTGAGCAGCGCTCCGAGGCACGCGGCGCGTTGTTCGCCGCCTGTCTCTGCGTCCATACGTGCGCGGATCGACATGGATCTGCCACGCATAGGCGAACGTAGGCGGGCAGAACGCGCTGCGGCGCGCGGTGCCCAATTCGGAACGGGCGCTAGAAATGGGCTGTGCGATTATGGAGTGCTTTGAGAGGTAATCGGTGGAGGGCAAGCCTCGGCTTGGCCGCCTCGGCACCCTGGCTGGGCTCCGCGCTGCACGTTCTTCTTCGTTCACCTCGCGAGGGCGTCAGCCCAAAGCAAAGGGCGCCAGTCGCAAAGGAGCGGCAGGCGAGGGGCCCGTTGGCGCCACGGCAACCGCTCGGCACCCAACAGCAGGCGCGCGGCGAGTGGAGCGAGTTTGGCTCACCGCCGGGGCTCGGCGGCCGTGCGCAGCGCTGGTGCTGAAGTGCCCTTTGCCATGAGCGCGAGTGGCCTACTGGTTCCAGGTCAGTCGCAGTGGGAGGACCGGCTTCAGCAGCCGTCGCCTGCGGAAAGCTCGCGCCGAGTTGAGAAGGCACCGCCGCCGCGGGGGGCGCTTTGGCGCGCCCAGTGCACCACTTTTGTTTGCCGTGGCGATCCATGTGAATCGGCGTGGATGGCTGCTGGATCGCCATCCGCATGGGGGTTGGTAAGCGAGTGTCTTGTCAGATGGGGCGATTGGTGCGAGGGAAATCGGGCCTAGGGGACCGACTTGGTTCAAGCAACCGCACTGAGGAGCTGTCCCTTGGGCGACCATGCCGTTTGCGTTGCTCACTGAGCTGTCGCGAGTCGAAAGAAATGCGCCTTGTTCGAAACAGCTGCCCCTTCAGATGTCAGGATTGGGGCGCGTAAATAAAGCTGGGGGAATCGAGTTGGTGGAAGGAATCGCGGTGCGGCGATGCCCTGCAAGCACCCATGCGCTTGGCTGGAGAGAAATGCCACCACCTGTGCGTCGCTCGTTGAGTTGTCACGGGAGAAGAGGCACGTGCCCATGGGCCGCCCCGAAGGCGACAATGGGGCCTTGGCAGGAAGTGAGCCCAACTGGAACGTCTGTGGGCGACACCGGTAGTAATCGATATTCTTGTGATACCAACTGCGATGCCATTTGACACAAATTGATGGCGTCACACCCACTTTTGTGCCAGACCGTAATGACGGCGCTTTGTGTCAAAATGGCACCGCAGTGGGCATCGCAAACATGTTGGTTTCTGACAGTGCGAGTTTGAAATGGCGCACCCAGGCTGGTTCTGTGCTCGAGGCGGGTTGCACAGGGGAAGCGGGGCGCCCGCCAGTTGCATCGTAGGTAGAGGGGGAAGGGCTTCGTAGGCTGCAAGGGAGTTCCAGCGCTGAATGCCCCGACTGGAACGATGAGCTGAAGCCTCCCTTTTGCTGTTACACCCGCCAGCGGCTGCTTGGAGTCTTCCACATTCGTGGCACCATTGTCCTAGTTATCCTCATTTGTGATTGGCCTGATCTACTGATTGGTGTATTTCTGAATCGATAAATCGTTCGATTGAGTCTTGAAGGGAAGTGTCCCTACTCGTATTGCGCGCAGGGCGCCAGGTCGGGAACCATGGCGAGGATCGCGGCGGCCCTGTGCTTGGCGGCTTGCCTCCTTTTCTCCGCTCAGGCGGCGGTCGTCAAGTACGATGCCGCCCTGGCTTCGGTTCTGGCTTCGATGAACGTCCACGCGGTGAGCATCGCTGATTTGTTGGCACCAATTTGTTGGCACAATTTGCGGGTCAAACATGCGCTTGTCATTTTCAATGCGAAAACACGCACTGCTAATGTTGGCCGCAAACTTTGGCAGTAAAACGTTTCGAAGAAAGCTCTAAGCAGTGCACAAATACCATCAGGGAAGTGGGAACATGTTGATGCGATGCTGTGGCTGCTTTTCCATTGACGCAGATCCAGCGACTCTTCAGACAATGCCCACATGTCGGTATTGACAAGCAGTGATGCGTTGGCAGCTAGCACAGTGCTGATGCGCGGGCCTCGCTGCGGCATTGTTTGGCGTTGCGTGAATAACACTACACACACATGCACACTTGCATTGGTTTCTACCCCTACTGCCGAGCACAACCCAAGTTGGAAGAAATTAGTGGCGCAAGCTACAGTGCAGCATGAAAACGTACAGCGCACATCATGGCGTGCGTGACAGCGGTTGGAAATTCCTGATTCTGGGTCCACGCAGGGCGTCAATGCACACAGCGCTGCATTAATTTCTACCCCGACTGCGGGAAAAAAGGAAGTTGAGAAAAACAAAAGCGGGAAAATCACAACCTAGCATGAAGGACACACGGCGCTGTATGTCCTTCACGCTGCAGTGTACAGTGTGCAGGTGTGAAGTGCAGGTCTGGTGTATACACAGTGTATATTATGGTGTATGCAGTGTGCAGGTGTACAGTGTACAGTGTGCAGTGTAGTAGTTTCCGTGCTTAGTTGTAACCGCTGCATTGTAGTTTGTGCCATTTAGTTTTCAATGCGTCAGCGCACATAATGACATGCGCGACGACGGCTGGCAATGAATTCATCTCCCCCCCCCCCGATGCAGAAGACAAAGCATGTTGGAAAACTGGATGGCTCGGACTACAAATGCAACGCGGCAACGTACATTAGCACCATACATTCATAATAGTGTACATTAGGTGACGATGGTTGGCGCTGCCTCCCTCAGGAGTCCCTGCAGGGCGCCGCCGGAGGCAGGGCCCTCCTTCAGGAGAGCGGCGAAGGGGTCGACGTCCAGCAGTGCATCTGGAACGAGCAGGACAAGCAGTGTGGCCTGAGCCCCATCGTCGCCATCGACTTCGTGGCACAGGCGCCGTCTTCGCCCATCAAAAACATGCTGCTCAGCATCGTGGTAAGAGGCAATTTCCGTTGATCCGCAAGAAAAAAGCGTAACTGCAAAATATTTAGTATTTGATATTTTTGAATATTTAATGCGTGTATTATTTACATATTTATTGTTTTTATTTAAATATTTAAATATTTGCCATTTATTTATTATCTGTTATGTGCATATTTGATTTAGCAGTTGAGCATTTACTTTGCCTGCAAAAATCCTGCCTTATTCCTTTTATCTTGTGGCTTCGTGTGGAATATTTGTTGCCACGTGTCATGTGCAGCGATTTGGAGCCTGCTGCTTTCCAGTGCTGGCGAGCAGAGGATGAGGTGCTGCGACGTTATAACAGCTACAAAATCTCGAATGGACACTGTGAAAGAAGCTTGCAGTTAGCAACTGCAACTGTTGGGAATGGTCGGTTACGAGTACATGCTCTTATCTGTATGCACTCGCATATGTGTATATGATTTTACGAGTACATAATCGTATATACTACATAGATGCAGCGACGCGCTGCGGCGCTGGCTGCTGGCGTTTTCCGCACTGCCGATTGCCACTTGTTGGCAAAACGCCGGCCACCTGGCACGGCCTTGTTCCACCCTCAAATGCTGGTGGTTTTCCGACACAAATAGATGAAAATTGCTTCCTCTAAGCAAATCATTATGTGGGCAAATGAGTAGAATTTCTGCAAATTGGCGAGAGGAATGCACGTGATGTGCACAAGCCCGCTTGAAAATGGACCGAACACTGCCGTCTTTTGCCTTCCTCGCAGTTACCACTGACCGTCATGATTGGCGATTGACACCATGTCGTGATTCGCTCCGTGGTGACATGATAACGCTGTTAGAAGGGCGCGGCAGTGCCACTATATGCTGATTGCTTTTCCTGGGGCGGAGGCGAACCCCTCTGCACAACAATGAAAATTGGCGTTTTAAACATTTTATACCGTGTACAAAGTCAGGTTAAACTGCTGAAATGTTGTGGTTGCGGAGTAACCAGCGTCAGCAATGTACCAGTTTGTGCATTCTATGCACCTTCTAAGGAATTAGTTCATTGGTAAAATGCCTTTTTGTTTGTGATTTCGTCCGCTTTTGACACTGCGTTTTCGCCAGTGGCCTTCTAACGTCGCACCTAATGTATTGCCAAGTGGTGGTTGCTTCAGATGGCATTCTCAATGTGCCATTAAGTGCCTTACCCAATGGTATCGCTCATGCTGAGCATCCATCAGTCAAGCTCTTAGATTTCAATCGAACAGCCCATGCTGTCAATGTGAGGTGTCACAAAAATGCTCCTAAGTTGTCTTGTTGGTTAAATTATTGAGTGGATCCTAATTCTTCGCTTCAAACATTTGCAATGCGCGCGTTGCAGAAGTGCAGCCTGACCATCGATGAAGAGAAATGCAAGGGCAACGAGCAGTGCGCATGGTGAGGGGAACGCTGGCGATGTAACAATTTCGGCATTTTTCGCAGTAAATAGCGGCACAAGATATAGCACTTTACAGCACTTTGTATCAATTTTTCTGATAGGAAGTTTGCTGGCCGGTATTGCGCATTTGCCGGTGCTCCTTGTGCTTAAGTTCAACTAATTGTTCAACATTTGGATGAATTAACATACAATTGAAATACTGCAGACCGTTTGTAGATTCCGTAGCAAGTTCTTCAACTGGTTTGATAGTCCAAACCGTGTCAAAACGACCCTCGGGCTGTTGCATTCAGCATACACAGTATGCATGTGACATATACACAGCACTGGCAGAAAACGGCATGTTTGCGATGCCAACTGCGATGCCATTTTGACACAAAGTGATGCCGTCACAGTGATTGCGATGGCATAAAAGCGGCTGAGATGGCATCAACTTGACGGCATCGCAATTGGCATCGCAAAACGTGCTGTTTTCTACTGGTCCAGGTAGTGGGGTAAAATATGGAAACACATACAGCGGAAACTGCAAGCTATCACTCGAAACACACTCGAGACTGCACGCTTGATATCTCAGCCGTGCATATAATATGACACACAAAGCAAGTAAATGCGCCACACGACACAAGCGCTGGCAGAATTCACCATTGCTGCGGTGCCAAGTGCGATGCCATTTGCCAATAACTGTTTTATTGAATAATGAATGAATGAATGAAATTGATGGCATCGCAATCACTGCGACGGCATCAAGCAGTGTCAAATGGGCGTCGCAGTTGGCATCCCAAAAACGCCATGGCACTGAAGGACAAGTGCAATATAAATGTCGATCTGAATCTGAATCTAAATAGGAATGTGAATGCGAATGCGAATGCTAGTGAAGTATGCTGGCGTATGCCAAAGATATAGATACACATACAGGTAGAGGTAGAGGTATAGATGTAGATGCAGATGCTACTTCTATAATGATACTCATTCTCATACTCATACCAATGCAGTGTGCAGGAGTCTGTTAAGAATTGTGGGTGTGTCTCAGGGACGAGGGTGAGTGCGCCGCCGACGTGGACGTGTCCAACACGGAGAGCATTAGCGACTGCGTCGGGAAGGACGTGAGCGCATTCCTGGAGGCTCCCGAGAAGTTCGCAGAGTGCTCGCAGCACAAGTCGGCCGAAGTGTGCAACATCCAGAGAGACTGCGGATGGTGAGGACCAGGGGTCCCATGGAAAAGTGTCCGAATTTGTGGGCATTTAATAGTTGTCTTTGAAGCATTTGTGATCAAGAGTGTTATTTGCTGCGTAAGCACAGCTTATGTACACGCATTTACGCGTTTCCGCATAAATTACGTAAATACAGGCTGTGTTTACGCCGCGAATACCAAGCCTGTCCGTGACCCATTGGAAAGTGCAATTGAATGCGTATCGGAAAGATCTTTCATCTTTTGAATGCTGCCTGTGGAGTGTCTCTGAGGGATCTGCGATTCTTTTAGCGGTGCCTGTTATCCTTCAAGGTGACCAGAAAGTGTGCAACATTTAAAATGACTGCGAGGGTCAGGGGTCCCTTGAAAAAAGGCTTGAAAATTTGTCCGCATTAAACGCCACTAGCAAAGAAAAAAGGACCAAATAACGCTTTTGCGAAGACAAATAAAACACACTCCATCACAGTTGTGCACGCTAAGAACACAAAAATAAACCAAACCCGTAAACTTTGCACACATTTGAACACGTGCTGTTTGGCCCTTTTTCCCTAGTATACCTTACAACAAACTTATACCCTGTACACATATATGTGTGGAATGTATGATAAAGGGTGTCGCTGAAGAATCTTTGATCACTATGAGAGTGCCTGAACAGCATTGTTCGAAGTACTTTTAAGTATCCGTGGTCCTTTTAATGGTGCTCCGAAAGTATCTCCTGAATGGATACACACCACCGGGCCCCCAGATCCCTTGCTTGCTTGTGTCCCTGCCCCTGCGGTCGCGTGCTTGGACCTTTTGAAACCGAATGAACCTATTTTTTCATTTTAGGGCCGAGGCGGGCGATCAGAAAATCTGCGCCTTTGACATCTGGAAGTCCCTGACCGGAGTGCCCTCGACATTCGGAGAGTTCCCTCTCCCCAGGGGCCTTAAGGAGGTAAGAGCTGCATGATGGCTTTTCCATTTTTTCCTTTTGGAAATTTAAATTTGTCCAGATAGCCATCGTGAAATAGAATAGCTAATTCTGTTGTATAATCCAAGGAAACCGTGGGCCCCCATGAGCCTTCCCAGAGGAACACGAGTGGCAACCGGCCTTGGGGCCGGCTGATCCAACCGGGCTCCTAAGGCCCGGTGTGTACAGTAATTGTTTGTGCAGTAATTGTTTCCTGTTTGCTGTGGAGTGGTTAACTACGAGAACTGCAATGAGTGGTTATGTTTTCAACAATCACGAAGAGCTTGTCCCTGCATCCGCCTCGTATTGCGGAGAACTGGGGATCGGTCCTGGACAAGAGGTGTCCACTATACGTGCGCCATTTTTTGACGATTCAACGTGCAACGATCATTAGTTTTTATTGCCAACCATCTCTCTTTTCTGTCACTGTTTCCTAAGCATGGCGCGAAATTGCGTTATGGTTTGCTGGTGCCAGTCACGAAGAATGTCCCTGCAGGTCGAAAAGAGCCAGGCCGCACTCCAAGGCAAAGCGATTTCGACTATTGGTGCTCGATGTTTTGGGCAATTCAAGAGCAATAATCACAGATTTTGTTTTCGAATAATCACAGATTTTGTTCTGAATTCTTGTTTCCTGTTTCAAGCGCGGAGCGAAGTTGCGCAACCTTTTGCCCGCCGAATTCATAGAGAATGTGCCCGCGTCGTCTGCAGATCGAGGAGAGCCGGGCGGCAGCCCTGGAAAAGGCACTTCCAGCACCATTGCGCCATTTTTTTTGGCAATTCAGTGCGTAATGATCACCAATCTTTTTTCCCGTTCAATCTCTGTTTCCTACTTCTTTTCCTAAACACGGAACAAAAAATTGCAAATGGAGAAATTGAAAATCGAAAATTGAAAATTTGGAAAAAGGCACGTTTTGCCGGCGGAAGTCACGAAGAATGTGGCCGTAGATCGAGGAGAGCCGGGCGGCGGTCCTTGAGAAGGCCGTAGATGACGCCAACGTGAACGACACGAAGGCCATCCTGGACGTCGAGGTGCCGCCGTTCGAGTGCCCCGACGGCATGGACTACGTGGTGTGCAACATCGCCGAGGAGGCCGACGTCCTGCTGCTCACCCAGCTCTATTGCCAGGCGAGTGTTCCCACAGCATCCGTCATGTCCACGTACATAGACCACATCAGTATGATACTGATAGTATGATATATATGATATGTATGGAGTATGATACCGACAGTATCGAGGTTATGTTTTGTGCGTTACTTTACACTTCGGTATATTATGCGATATCGGTGTTTGCAATAATGTATCCCACGCAATAAATGGCAGAACATATGTACGGTGCGCAACTTTGCAGAGGAGGCCGATGTGCTGCTCCTCACCCAGTTCTACTGCCAGGTGAGTGTCCCGACAGCATTCACCGTGTCTACACACATCAAGCAACGCCAACACTGTCATTGTGTTATACGCTGTCCTACACTATTTCATATACTTTTGTGTTGCATTATAGTATGTTTTTATGTCATACTTCTGTATTCAATAGTCTGTTATGCTTCGAAGAATTGATGTTTGTATAAACAATCACGCATAGTGTATGACATGACATGACATACACGTACGTGACGTAGTGGATGACGCAATACATGCATACGACACAATATGCAGCAGGGCATTGCATCACATAACCGTCTTATGCCACGATGAGGAGTGGAGCACAAACGTCAGCTACCCTTGAACTCCGCACAAGAAGGTAATGCATGTCATGAAGGGCGTGAAGGTCATCAACCTCATTTTCGGGTTTAGGGTTCTCATGAAAACCCCGAACCAAAAACCAATCAGTTTTTTGTCTTTCTTTACCCTCTCGCTGTCTTTATACATGGAAATGATAGTCATCAGACAAAACTGGATGGCCACAGCGTTCGCACTTGGTAATCAACGCTTATAAACCTTAGTGCTTTGCAGTACATAGTATTGCATGCTGACTTGTGCCGTTTGGTTGGGCCAATTCGCTCGAAAGACTGCCAGCAGCAGCTCATTCGCCCAGCACAGCAATCTGCATCAATTTCACGATCGCCACGGCAGCACTGAACCAACTTATTTGAATGCCTCATTAACTATCCCTAATGAATCGCCTTCCATCGACTCATCAGAAAAATCATAAAATCCTTTCGATTACATTTGCCGTTAAATTTCAAAAAACAGCCCTTGCACCTAACAGGCGACGGCGGGGGTGAAATCAAGCACATGGGTCGTTTGGAATCGATGGCCCATGGTCCCATGTCAACACAATCTATTTGACTCAGGTTTTGTCGTTATGCACTGCCATTCAATTTTACCGGTGATTCATCTGTCATTGACCCGCTGTTGTTCTTTGTGTACTGACAGAAGCGACTGGCCAGTGACGGTGTGTGCACGGAGGACAAGCTTTGCGGGGACGTTGTCGTGCTCGACGGCAAGGAGCACTGCGAGCCTGCGGATGCCATCTTCCTGGCCATGAGGGTTGCCCAGCGCGAGGTGGGGAGGCCCCCGGGCCCAAAGGCATCACCTGTTGCGAAAAATTGCAGAAATGCACAGAAATGCTCGCAAAATGCTCAGAAATGTTCAGAATGCCTGAAAATGGGAAGGAAATGCGAGCCTGCGGATGCCATCTTCCTGGCCATGAGGGTTGCCCAGCGCGAGGTGGGGAAGCCCCCGGGCACAAAGGCATCACCTGTTGCGAAAAATTGCAAAAATGAACAGAAATGTTCGCAAAATGCTCAGAAATGTTCAGAATGCCTGAAAATGGGAAGGAAATGCGAGCCTGCGGATGCCATCTTCCGGGCCATGAGGGTTGCCCAGCGCGAGGTGGGGAGGGCCCTGGGCCTCATGGCAACAATGGTCGCAAATTAATCCAAAAGCGTACAAAAAGAGGCCAGAAACATGTCCATAAGATGCCAAAAAATGGAAGGAAAGTGCCCGGGAAATGGCCAGAAGATCTTCAGAAACGGCAAGAAGTCCTCAGAAATGCCCAGAAATGCTCAGAAAATGTGACGAACTTGACGAATAGCTCTCAAAAGGCCGAAACTAGAATGCTGGTCAGAAAAGGCGCATAATGCAAAGAGGGCGCGGCACGTTGAAGCCTAGAGCTGCACTAAATTGAGATTCTCGGGATGGCCGCAGCAAACAGTGTCCGCGCGCCTTGCTGGCAATGTCGAGCGCACAAATGTTTCGCCATGCGCAGTTTCGACCATATCTTCCCTGAAACGGCGTTGCTGGCAGATGGCTGCTTCGAGAACGGATGGCAAACGCCCGATCGGGTAGCCATTGGGGACCAACTGGCCATCGATGTGGGGCGAATCTCCCTTACAAAAGAGTTGACCGCAAAGCAGAGTCTGAACAGTGTCTGGCAATAATGTATGCCAGCAAGTATTGACGTCATCATGACAATTGTGACGATCAGCAGGGCAATGGCTATGACAATTGCTACGAGAGTTCCTGACAACGATGTCTGGCAACGAGCAATGGCGTCATTGTCACATTTTCCCAAATTAATATGACCATTACTGTGACCATTATTGTGAAAATTATTGCGACAGTCATGGCAATGTTTCCTGGCCACAAAGACTGAACAATTGCCATAAATCCTCACTGTGAGACGTCTTTTCTGAGCCAAGAAATGCCTCGAAGACCATATTTTTAATTCCTGTTGCGTCCAGAAATACCTCGATGACCATATTTTTAATTCTTGTTGCGTCCAGAAATACCTCGATGACCATATTTTGAATCTTTGCTGCGTCCAGAAATAACTCGATGACCACATTTTCAATTTTTGTTGCGTCCAGAAATACCTCGAGGCCATCAGCGACCCCGTTGCCCAGGCCATCATGCGCAACTCCCTGCAGTGCCTGGAGACGGGCACCACGGAGGGCAACTGCAAGGAGGGGTGCCTGTGGAACGCCCAGATGGGCGTCTGCAACTTGGGGCCCAGCATCCTGCTGAAGGTAAGAGAAGCTAGTGCTCCTTGGGTCCAGATGGGAACGCGATCCAGTAGTATTCTGTGGCACAGTACCCTACCTTGGGTTCCGTATTTGAAGAATATTTTGAATCGCATTTTGAGCCTTGCTTCAACCGTACTTGAAACATATTTCTGGCCCTATTTTGAAACGTATTCTGGCAGCCGCATTCTGAGCAAAAGTAGCATAAGGGTGCTTGCCTGCGCCACTTTTTGTAAAGCGTAAAGACAGTTGAAATTGATATGTCATCATGTTTGATATACACTATCGCAAAGAAATGTATTTGCTGTTTTCTCGTTGCTGCACTTGATTTCTGTATGGTGTATTTGCTGGTTTTCGTTGGCGTGCTTGATATTATGCACTGTATGTGCTGTGTTTGCTGTGTACGGTTGTGAATATAATACAATAATTGCTATTTTGTGTTTGACAGTTTCTGGCGCGTTTTGTTTGCGGTGCAGGAGCTGTCCAATCAGAACGTGCAGCGAGGCGGCATCGAGTGCCAGGTGGTCCAGGGCATCTTCGGCTCGGGCTGCCTGACGCTGGAGAACCAGGAGGCCTGCGACGCCAAGGCCGAGTGCGGATGGGACGAAGCTGACGGTAGGCGGCCCGAGCAGTACATTGTAGTACTGCGCTATAGTAAAGCAGTTGTTGTTGTGCATTGCAGTGTTTGTGTACAGTTGTACATTGGCAGTGCTATGAGCAGCGCTTAGCAGTACCGATTCTGGTTGCTGCGAAGCACTGTAGTACACAACAGTAAAGTAGCAGTGGTGTAGGCGCTGGCGGAAACACTTTGGCGACGCCAACTGCTATGCGGCTTTGACATTGAGTGGCGCCGCCGCGGTGATTGCGACGGCCAAAATTCAGGCTATTGGGCAACCAAAAGCCATCCGCCCTGTATGCTGTGCGTTTAATAACAGATACCGCTACGCATCACAGCCTTGTGCACCGCCGGCCAAATCTTTGTTGTGCGCTCCCTTGGTAACACACGCGTAACATACAATTAATCCTTTATGCTGTGCATGTTTTACTATCGAAAATTGCTACGCGTTACAGGCCTCTGCACGTCGCCCCCAGTCTTTTGTACGATTCTCCTGCAGCACATGCACAGAATGCCTTATATTTGGTTTGTCTTGTGCATTACTTTATTTTATATTTTGTCTTTATTTCGTAGGTTTTGTGCGTTTCGTATTTTGATACATTTTAATGCTCCGCTGTTTACCGACGAAAGTTGCTACGCGTTACAGGCTTCTGCACCGCGGGGCCCCTGGCCTACATGGACATCCTCTTCTCTCACGACAAGGCGCTGCAGAACGAAGTCGCTGAAAGGGGATTCGAGTGCTCCCAGATGAAGAACAGCGACGAGTGCAACTCAGTCTAAATACCGGCAGGCCAGAGCAAAGGACGTACATAAAGTGTGGGGCACGACCGGTGCCGTTGTTGTGGCTAATGTACTGGAATGGCACCCCGGCAACGCAGAACGAAGCACAGGACACAAAATACAGGACATGCCCGGGACTGTAGTTGTGGCTAATGCACTGGAACGGCATCGCGGATATGGCGGACATGGCGTTCTGGAAAGTTCGATTCTGAGCCTCGGAGTAGTTAGGGACGTTGGCGGGAGAGTGGAGGCGGAGCTGAAATAAAGTGCAGCGAGCGGGCAGCAGGGAAGTGGAGGTCTAATTTAAAGGGTAACCCGACCTGTTGGCCTCGCCAGAAGAATGGCTGTGCATGTGAGTGCATGATTTCACGACGTCGTCTATCGAATCGATTCGTACCGATTCGGACGATCCTTATTTTATAACGATTTTAACCGCTTCGTACCTTTTTGTACGAATCTTATTCGATATCGATTCGTACGATTCGTACCGGTTCCTGGGCTCGTGGTCCGCGGAGAGGGACAAGAACGAGGGAATGCAGAATTGTGCTGCCTCTTTTGCGCGAAATGGCTGTGGCTGATGTGACCTTTCGTTGGATGCAGTTGGGCCTGTGCGTGGGGCCACTGCGTGCTTCTTGCCCGGGCTAGAGACCCCCCCGTTTCTCCCTTGCCGGTCTCCTTCAAACTCCCCCGTGTTCCCCACACGAAAATACATGACACTCACATTACATTCACACACTTTGGTGTCCATCACCTCACTAATGCAGGACCCGTTCGGCGACCACTTGAAATGTGCCCTTGCTTCGCATAGTACTCGATGCCACGCCGATGGTGACTCAACCCTGAGTCAGCTTCCCCTTTCTCGTACTCAACTCCCTCGCCATCCCACAGCGAACCGAAACTCACTCCATTAGGGTGGGCTGGGCGGGTGCGAAACAAGATAAGGGGGGCGCCAAGGGTCGCGCCTAAAATAGTCGCTCCCACTTGCCGCCAAACTCCCCGCCAAACCCAAGGGCCAGCTTGATGGGCCCCCTTGTCTACGCCCAAGGCACAAGGTTCGCCCCAACTGCCCTTGGATCCGTCGGGCAGAACTGACCTCAAGTATAGGGGGTTGACAGAAACCGGGCGTGTGATGGCCCTGAAACTGGCCCAAGGGGCCGGACAGCTCGGACTGGCCGTTGCGCGCCCACCCAATCGTCGTCCTTGGCAGAAACTCGTTAACAGAATAGTGAATTATCTTTATGTGAATCCTTTGATTGATGAAGTGATGATTGTACTAGGGCACACTGAATAGGATTCATTCCATTGGCCGCATTTGCACGCGCTGCCTTTGATGGCACAAGCGTTCCCAGCGGGTGCCAAACAATGGCTTCAAATAGGGTCGAGCCTGCAAGAGAAGTTTCTTATTTATGGCGTAAACACAGCGCGTACTTACCTATTTTAAGTAAGAACGGGTGAAAGTACGCAAACACAGGCAGTGCTTACACTGTACATAACAAGCCTGGCTCCAAACAGGCTGTGGTTCGCTGGTCGCCATTCTTTCCCCAGTCGCGCCCACTCGCTCTCTTGCTGCGCACTTCTTTTTGGGGGTGGCCTCCCTTCATGACGCACGGCGTTGTTGCAGAGCCAACATCAGAAAAAGGCCACGTTGGCCGCATTGGTGTCCATCCCAGTGTACCAACCCAGTGGGCTGCCACCGTGTCGTGCGAGGACTGCACTCGTTGATTCCTCGTGCACAATGCTAAACGAACGAAAACGAATGCAAAACCTCCTGGACATTACAGCAGCACCCTGAACGAGTGCACCCCGGTCAGCACCCCAGCACGACGTGGGCCGCAGGGGACCCCATCTCAACTGAACGAGCCTTCCCGCATACCCAGCATTGCGATCCAGAAAAGGGTGCCAGCAGCACCAACCGCAAGAGCGCAGTTGAGGGCGGCAACGGTCAGAGTTTCTGCCTCAGGAACAAGCCTAAAACATAAAAATCTGCCTAAGCAAATAGAGCTGCGCTCAGATGCGACTCACGGCGCTTTTTGCAGCGTGGCCATGTATGACGGGTGATCGTCAGTTCCCAACAGCAGATCTACAATCTAGTGTTTAGAGAGGTGCAGCCATGCCAGCAACCATTACAAGAGAATAAGGATGTGCGGTGGGACCAACGGATCATCCACGCCCACTTGACTGGCGCAAACGTTGTTTGAATCGCATCCCCATTGCACAATTCAGGACAATTCGACACATGCAGGACATATTTGCGCCATGTTTACATACCCACTGAACAACAGGAGAGTACTGGTCGGACAGAAGTCCCGAGCAGCCAGCAGTACTACATGTTTGGGTTCTGGACAAAGACAGAGACACTGCACAGATGCTGGCCCTGTTGAGGAAGAAGACAGGCAAGATGCTCAAGTAGTTGCACGATACGTGTTATGAGTGGCACCTTTGTAACGAGTCCATGGGTTTGTGGGAACCTGGTCCCCTGCCCTCCCACCCTAGGCGGATTGGGGCTCAGTGCGTAGGGTAGTCCGGAGGACAGCCGATTCTTCTTCCTCCCCTCGTACATGTGAGGGGGGCCACCAATGAGGGGCCCAGTGGCACAAGAAGCTGGCAAGCGTGCGGAAAAGATAGCCATCCAATTCAAGAATGGCGGGGGGCACTCTGATCGCCCACTTACACAGCATTTCGGTACGCTAGGCGTCATTTTCGCTTGGGCCGCAGCTTTTTCAGGCGCCTTTTGCGCAAACGAGCACCACTGCCCAAGCATCCCCAGCTTTGTGCAAAGACTGCCTCCATTTCAAAAGTCGTGTCTGCAGTCCAATCTTGCCACAACTTCTTATTGCCGACTCGATTAATCGTTCTGCCACCAGTATATGACTCCTTGGTTGACCTTGCGCTGTTGTGGATCTCGACCACGTTAGCCATCACCAAACAGCAAATTATTCCCAGCAGTCATATCAAAAGCGTCCCTGTCGACTACCGTTCCTGACTCAACATCCCGCTTTGCTGTGCTCGCCCTATCCTGGTTCTTCCAACCCCTTTCCCCTGTTCTCGGAGATTTCTCGGAGACACGTGTCGCAGACAACAAACAGACACCGCTGCGCCTTTTCAAGCATCCTTACTATCATAAACTCTACATGCCATCTCCTCCACAGTGTTAAATCCCATCCATTTCCTAACGGATTGTCTTTAGGATCAACCCCCTTCGTCAGCGCGGCATCAAGTTACCAGGATTTCCAGGACGGCCAATTGGCTGTCCATTGGCTGTCCATTGGCTGTCCATTGGCTGTCCATGCATTGCATTGTGTGCGAATGCGCGCCAGTGATCCAGTCGACACCCCCGGGCTGCTGTTGTTGCACGCGCCCCATCCCCAGCCCATCATTGGCATGACGCGACAGCAGCGCCCTTCTACGATTCGAGGTAAGCGACACCGCAGCTGACGCAACGCGTGCCCGTCCGTTGGGCAAGCCCTCGCGCGCCAGGCCCCGAACAGGATTGCCAGAGGCGGAGGTCGCGCCAGGGAGAGCTAAGGTGAGGCTGTGGGGTGAGGACGCAGGCCCATGACAGCGCGCAAGTGTCTGGACGACACCCGGTTTTGCCAAGTCCGAATCGAGGGGGTGGCGGATTTTGGATCAGAGGGTGCCTCCCCCAGGGACGCGGCACTAGGGCCGTTGGTGGGACGCGTTGTTCCGCCTCGAGGTTGCGCTCCGAGCTGGGTTTGAGGGTTGGTTCCAAGTTCATTGCGCATGGTCAAGCAGATCTGGCAATCGGCCGGGCGACGCATCGTGCCCACCCCAGAAGATTTGCGAACGGCGTGACACGATTCGTGGGAGCGTTCCTTGGGAATTGCCCTTCGGGGCGCAAGGCATTGGCCTGGCGACCTCGTTCGCCCACCCCGCCCAGCGTTCATTCGCCCTTGTTCTCGCCGCTCGGCTGCGCTCAAAGGGACGCGAAATTGAGGAACGGTTGGGAGGCGGCGGCCTGGGCCGTCGGAATAGCCGCCCCGCGGCACTGCGACTCTGATGCTACGCTCGAAGTAGCAACCGACATCGCTGCCGAGCTGCAAACGCAGGGGCTTGCCGTTTCTCCTTTGCGCACGTGATCAAATGATTCAAGACCCACCCGCACAAGCGCTGCTTTCCGCTCCCCTCGTGCCCCCGGCGCCTTTTTCGGCACTGCGGCTACATCCGCCATGGATCGCTCTCTGATCCAAGTCTCCATTGCGTTTCGACAACGAAGCGAGGATCGAGTGTAGACATCGGGACGCGAAAATGGGACGCGCGGGAACCGACCGCGCTGCCGCGGCGCCCCATGGGCGCCCACATGGTTGGCTGGACAGGGCCAGTATGTCGGCTCCTTACGTATATGCGTCCCGGGCTGAAGTCTCTTTGTATCGCGGAAAAGGCATGGATCAATTGCAGGGGCGCCTCCTTGCGCAGCGGAAGGCGACAGCCGGCGCGCTGTGAGTTTCTGGTGTTCTGATTGGACCAGAAGCGCTGCCTGCGTCCCAGAACGCTCGTGAGCGCGTTGCATAGCCCGTCGCGGCTGCCTGCCGTGGGCTGGTAAGGCAGGGGAGACAGAGACACCACGGGCGTTGCGTCCGCGTATGGGGCTGTTGGTGACGCTATAGTGCCGAATGCACCAGGGCGCTCGGTTTTTTAACGAAATGGATCGAAACCTCTCCATATTCCTCGACGTATACGTGGATACGTGCATACGTATGCATGGAATCTCCCAATTTTTTGACGCCGACGGGCGCGAATATCCTTGCACTTGTAGGCTCGGTTACAACAGTCACAATGCGCCCATTCCGAAAATGGAAATATGCCGTCAACCTTTGAGCACGAGGGCAGTGCTCCGCCTTTGACGGACAAGTGCAAGTGGGGGAACGGCCGCCTCAATAGACTGGCCCATACTTGTGAGCCGATCGGTTAGTCAGCACATGGTCGTTGCCAACTGGTCGAGATGGTCGCCAGGATTCGCTCACATATTTCTAACGATGGCCAGATTGATCGAGGAGAATGAGTTCTGGCGCTGTGCATGATGCGTGTTTGATGCAACATGGCGGTTCACTGTGTGTAGCCGATTCCCTTATATTGATGCCGCCTCAAGGTGCTCGCTCACCTTGTCTCACGAGCGCATTTACCATTCTCCTTTCTTGATCATACGCGTATACAACCCTCGATCTGTGGATACGCATACGCACCTGCTGATTAATTTGCAAAACGGGAGGCGCAATGGCTGATGAATTGGCTCGTGAACTGACTCACGAATTTCTTGATGTGTTAACGTGTCAATGAAGGAAGTCACTGCGTCGGTTTTGTTACGTTTACCGTCAAATTGACCGAAGGGGTCCTGACGCTAACAGATAACGCAATTGCAACAACATCCATATGAGCTTGGAAGATGCCCAAAAAGCTGCTGGAAAGTGGCCATAAACGTATGGCTGGTCTCAAAATGTCTCTTTGGAGTTCAGTCTTCATGAAAGGCTCCATAAAATCTCGATTGGTTGCTTTCCAAACTGCCCCCCATCATTTGCTACGGATTTTGCATCTCATATTTCAGCCAACTAAATTTGTTGTATTTTTGGCTGTTTCACTTCAAAACATAATAAATTGGCACCACACCATTATGTAATGATTCTGAGTCATCCTGGCTTCGACATAAGGACTGGCGCTAGGGGGAGGGGGGTTTTCTGAGCTTGACTTCAAAGTGACGCTAAGCGTAACAAAATCAGCATAGCGTCTTCCCTAAGTTCATCATCCAATTCGCGATCAATATTGATTGATCAATTGGGAGACGCCGTCGGCCTGTCATCACTGACCACGGCTGAAAGGGTCCGCCTCTCTCCGTTGCGCAGGAACATTGGGCGGCAGTTATGGCAAAGGTTTCAGCGGCCCTGTGCCTACTGGCCTGTCTTCTTTTCTCCGCACAGGCGGCAGCCGTCCGGGTTGGCGACGCTCTGGCACCGGCGCTGATCTTGAAGAACGCGCATCCGGTGAGCGCCACTGAATTTTTGATAAATGACATGCATTTTTTTCATTATATTATGAAATTGCATCTTGGTCTGCAGATCGGTTTTGAATGCGAAGGTGTGGACATTATACAAATAGAGTCGAAAGAGCAGAAAGCACATGTAGCAGTGAAACAGCGTGCCGACAAAGGAAGGAAGGGTCGCAAGCAAACAAGCGTCATTAGTCAAAATGCTGTTACAAAACAGCGGTCTATCTTATCTTATGTGTAAGGGCATGAGAGTGATGCGCTGTAATGAGTATTCATTTGAAAGTAGTTCGACATGCGAGGCGGTAACGATAACTCTTTCAGGATTCTCTGTGGTCATTGCGGACGGCCCATGAGCCGCAGATATGGAGAGTTCTGGCGAGTGCCCTGAACAAAAACGAAGGCGACAACAATGAGAATGAAACAACAGTACAAGGGCAAGTGCACAGGTACGCTCAGTTATTAGTAGGTTTGCGCAAGGTAAATCCATCTGCGTTGTAGCAGCAGCACATAGCGGTGCATAGGAAACGCAGAGCGTGTCGCGGCGCCATGAGGACAGGTAGTGGCTGCCACAGAGCTCTCTTCGGGGTTTCCTTCGCGGCGTGGACTTCTCACTGAACGATGAAGAAGACGTTCCCGGGGAACCGGTGCCGCAGTGCGCCTGGAACGAGCATGACAAGGAGTGCGGCCTGAACCGAGCAGTGGCGCTCGACTACATCGCCCAGGTGCCGCCCTCGCCAATAAAGGAGACGGCCTTCAAAGCCGTGGTAAGATTAATCTGTCGCGTTGTCGGGTGGTCTCTCCCTGGCGCCTGTGATGCTCGGGAGATATTCTGCGAAGCGTGACCTACAGATCTCATAATATCCCTCTCATGCACAGTGGGGCTCTGATTACTTCCTCTAGTTTTGCACGTTTCTGAGCCTCTTCGGTGTCCCAGAAATGGCCATTTTGAGATATTTCATTACTCTTCAACATTGCTAGGTCGCCGAAAGCGTTTTGGTCGCATCAGCCACTTACAAATGCGCATACTCGTGTTTTCACTGGCTGCCTTGCTTGCATGTGACTGGCGGTCGTGCTCGCATAACCAATTCGCTAATTGTACTCTCTGGAATGCGGAGGGCACAATGCTTGTTGCCTGTTTGCACAAATGGCCATATTTGAACAGATCTTGTTATGTATGTTTGCGCGAATGGTGTAACTGTGGCTCAAATCATGCATTAGTTGCTTGCGCCGAGGTAGGAACGACCCAGGCCGTACATTTTACGACGGTGTGCCTTGTGTCAGTTTCTGACAAAACTATTTGATAGTGGCTGCGGATCGATTATCTGTTGCTGCTTATTTCGGGTGACAGCCACAAGGCGTCTTTCTAAGGAAAATCCTTGGGTGTCATCAGTGTTATCGCGAGTTTGGCATTTTCATTTCGCGGCGGTATTGATGACACCAAAGAAAATTGGAGATTCAGGATTTTGATACAAAAGAAGCATTAAGTAATATTTTCTAGTTCAATTAAGGAATCCGCGGGGCGAACTTTGCGTTTGAGAGAATCTGGAATGGACATGTCGCAGGAATGCGGACTGGCTGTCACAGAAAAGGACTGCGAGGTGACTGAAGGATGTTCATGGTGAGGCGGTATTTTTCACAATCTCTTGGGCAAGGATGGTACAGTGTATGGTTATTAAAGTATTGGGTCCCTCCTGTGACTAAAAGATGTCTGCAACTTGCTCAAAGCTTGTGGAGCCAAAATTATGACTGTGAGTAGGCGACGAGCATGGTGATGCAAACTACCAGGCGATGCTAGCATCGCCTACCAGGCTGCGGGCGGACGCGGGCGGTGATGCGCGGGACCGGGGCGGAGTGGCGATGATGGCGATGATGATGGAGATATGCTGGATATCGTATGATACGTTCCTGCCGACAACATTGGACCAGTACATTGAACCTTGAATTTCCAGTGGTCGTGATATTGTAACCGTCTACTTTATGTCAGTTCGCCTGCGCCTGTGAGCAATCCCTCATGTGAGGATACAGCATTTTCATCACAGGATTGGTGGCGTTTTTTTAGCATGTTACATTTGGATTATGAACAAAGTGGCATATGTACTGTGATGCATGCGCAAGAGGTTCCATGCAAATCATGTGCACGTCAACAGTACACGAAGAACTTGCGCGTGCATGTGCTCATATGAATGGCTGGTCCTCAGGCAGGAAGGACAATGCGCAACAGTCGCCGACTTGCTGAGCGCTGAATCCATCAGAGAGTGCTTCGGAAAGGACGTGGGCGTCTTTCTAGAGACTCCCAAAAGAGTCGCTCAGTGCGCAGCCTTCCAGACGGCAGATGCGTGCAACAGCGAAAGCGACTGTGGATGGTTTGGCGACGAGATCCTCTTGTAAGCACCCTAAAAACACGTTGAATAATATGTCAAAAATATTTCTAAAATAAGTGGCGATAACGTTTGTACAGTGGTGCTTTGAGTGAATGTTCCACAGCAGGACGGGCGCCATCGATATTGATGGTGGTTGGCCGGGACGCGACAAGTAACGGTCCTTGTGCCTGAAATGAGGTGGCAATGACTAACCATTGCATTAGCTTTTTAAGGGCTGCGCACGTTGCCAGCGCTCTGCGCATCAGGAGGGTCTATGGGCACCAGGTTTGTCAGTCCTTCAATAGGCTCCTAGCATGCTGTACAATATGCGCCCTGAAAATCGCATTGGTATAAATGAACTAACCATTCTAAAATTGTCACAACTCAAAGGGGCATTTGGGTGGTGCTTTCTGTGTGGGGATCGCAAAATCTCCCTTGCGAGACCTGCCCATTTTACTCATTTGATGTATAATCACAGTTATATTAATATACTGCTCAGCACTAGTATAGAATGTTGCACTATGCCATGTGCTGAGTAGGCATGGATGTACATACGTATTCACTGTCGAGACGATGCGAAGTCCAAGTCTGGAATAGCTTCTGCAGCACGTTTGTCCAATACTCGGTCTGTTCGCTACTCTTTGCCGCTTTCTAAAAGCCTGTCAGCCTTCTGGTGCGGACTTCATAGACGGATCCATGCCGCCGTGCCCCGAGTGTTCGTTTTCCGATTTTGCTTCTCCTGTGGTCCCCTCCTCCCCTTCCCCTCTTTCAAAGTGAACTGACATCGCTCTGCACCACTTTAGGTCTGAGCTCGGGGTAAAAGAAATGTGCTTGTTTGACGCGTGGAAATCCCTGACCGGACTGCCGTCAACATTGGGGCATTTCCCTCTGCCGCGGGCTTCGGCTGAGGTAAGAATTTAGTGAGCAGTAAATTGCCGAAGCAACTATTGTCCAATTTTACTTAATCAGCGTTTACTGTTCAGTTGCAAGAACAAGAAATCCTAATTGCTTTCAAGTCGCCACCCACCGCGAGTGCCATTGGAAAGGGGAGCACCACGAAGTCACAGACAATGAGGTGCCATCGTTTCGAAAAACGCATAGGCCCTGGAGTTCGAACCCTCTATATCCGTGCCCATTTCTTTTGATATGACGTGAAAATGATCTGTATGGCCACATTCAAGGATTTTTTTGGGGGGGTGGGTGGGGTGGGTAGGTATCATGGAATATGGTTATGTGCAGGGTGTGCCTCCCTGATATGCATATCCGAGATATGCGTCATTTTTCCGGCAATTTTTTCCATCTCTTCGTAGTTAATTTTGCTAGTTGGGAATGCTGAAGCCCAGGTTTATCGCGTTCATCATGTCTTGCTCAGCATATGCATTTCCATGGGCTCACGCACGCTCATGCTATTTGTAAGTTGAATTGACAGTGGGATTCTAATGCGCAACGAACTTTGTACTACAACTGCTGGAACGAGGACAGCATTAACAGCCCGTCATTCTGAACGGCGTTCAAAAGGGCCTGTCGTTAGTCCTTCTTAACTGCTTAAGTCGCACGTTCTGAGAAAAACAATCTATTTGCCATTTGCAATGCCAGTGCGAGATCTCGACAACGCCACACCGAATCATTGCAATTTCCGTTCTGACCCGATTTCTGTTTTGTATTTGAACCCTGAATGGAATTGCGAAAAATGACAAAAGAGAATTTGTGCACGAGAACGCAAAAAAAAATGCATGCTTTGCCCGTAGATCGTCGAGGAGCGGTCACAGGTTTTGAAGCAGGCCTGGGGAGAGGCCAACCAGACTGCAACCGAGGCCTTTCTTGACATGGATTCGCAAGTTGATTTGCCGTGGCTGCCACCATTCACGTGCCCGGAGGGAGTAAACGACGCGGTGTGCAATATCGCCAAGGGGGCCGACATCTTGCTCATTGCGGAGATCTACTGCCAGGCGCGTGTTCTATGCTGAATCAGACAGCGCTGTCTGCGCTAGCGCTATTTTCTCTGCTCTACATCATGTCAATTATGACAAATTATGACGAAATACGTCTGATTACTTTCGCATATCGTTGGATGGAGTGTGATTGAATGTACGCGAGCTTGAGCTCCCTCTGACCACAGCTGATCTCAGTGGCCCCGGTCGACTTAGATGCCCAAAAAGGCAGTGACGGGCGGTGCTGCTTTCCGCATTGTCTCTGCACATAAAAAATAATCAACGAAAACGAAAAATGAATTAGTACACATCTATTTGCTCATGCATCTCTTTTGCATCCATCCTGGAGCCACTCTATTATCGCTGTTGGTTTGCCGGTAACAGAACGTGCATGGCTGCTGGCGCAGTTGCACTGAAAGCCGTGCGCTTTGAGCTTGTAATCATTACCATACATCTCCTTCCAGACAGAGATATGCTGCTAGCGTGCTCTAAAGCCCACGACCGAAGCACTGGAGACAAAAAGGTCTGATCAAATTATCAGCGAAGTGATTCGCTATCCTCACTTTGCGTGGAATACCCATTCATGCGAATAGAGATGTAGGCACTGATCACATACTTGTAGGGATGGGATGTTCCCATATGTGTCAACATCTGTATGCGGTGCCTGTATCTGTGAAACAGATGCTTAAAGTGAAACATGTGTCTCCTGATGGTCCGAAGCCAGTTGAGCCAAGTGCAGTTAATCAACAGCCCGTTGTTACTGCAGCCGGTGTTGTAACACCGTGTCCTCTTGGTATCATTGCATTGGATGAATTCTATCCCTATTAGTTCAACTTCCCCACAGCTCGAGCATTTCGGGTGCACAACGATGAGGCAAAGATGAATGCAGCAATTAGGGAATTATGTTTTGATTAGAAACACATATTTTAGGGAAATCTTTTAATTAAATAACTGCACCCCTTGGTATTTGGCAGTGCCGGGAGTTTTGCAGTGCTGAGTCGCGTCCACTTGGCTAAAAGAGGTTTAATTGCAAGATTTGCTTGTTTATTATGCATTTGTTTCTAACCCATTTTTGCTATCGATGGCTGTTGAACTTCATTCGGCTTGCGCTACCAGGCGCGATTTGACAGGGATGGTGTGTGCGCGGAAGATTTGCTGTGCGGGGACATCGTCCTGATTGACGGCGAGCAGCACTGTAAGCCTGTGGATACCGGCTTCCTGTCCACGAAACTTGCCCAGTTCGAGGTAGGGTAATCGTTTACCAAATGTTTCGATACTTCCTTTTTATTTAATTTCTGAAATACCACATATACCTAATACCACATTTATTTAAATTTTGAAATGACACATTGCGGAAACCTCAAAACCACTGGAAGTCCTGGCAAGCTGCCGGAAAGCGGCAAAGCTATCCTTGGCCAGAATGTGACTGGCAGAGAATGCAATAATTATATAGTTATACAATTAAATATATAATTTTATAATTAATAATATAGTTATATAATTAATTGTACGGTTATATGATATACTTTATTTAAGTTCATCTCCTGTATTGATTTGGAGTGCTTGATGGCCCTGGCGCGAAAGCCGTTGCACTTTGCAATCGATTGGCGGTGATAAAATACCAATACCACGCCGCGCCATATCATGCTATGCCACAATGCGATGCATTGTCTTGCGTCATGAAGTCGAATCCCCTGGATATACATGCTCAGGATAGGTGGCACCCGTATCCTATTCGATATTCAGGACATGGGGACCCGTATGTCTTGGATACCCCGTACGATATCCAGCGCATGGAACGTCCAATCAAATGCGTCAGTCATAACAAACGCAATCTTCCCTAATGGTGCCACCTGCTCGCCTATGGCTTGGGATTACGTAAATCATCGGCTGCCAGCCAACCGGCGCGTTGGCTGACTACAAGGTTTCCTTGGCCGTGTTAAGATGTTCCTTGAGGCCATCAGCGACCCGGTGATGCGGGCAAGCATGCGCGCCTCCCTGCTGTGCCGGCAAACCACGAGCGTCACTGGCGAGTGCAGGAAGGGCTGCGTGCCAGAGCCGCAGCTGTGCGGCTGCTATCTCGACCCCAAGGTCGTCCTGAAGGTGAGGTTGCGCATCGAGGGAAGCCGAGTAATACATTGGCTACATTGCATTGCTTTTTATAACAATCAAACATGCAATATTATCTATATATACATATATACATACGTATGTAAGTCTGCATATGTCGCATATATTTCAAGTATTCCCCAACATGCATTCAAGCGCAAGCAGACTAGTGCTTTAGTGCAGGAGCTGGCGAACTTTTTAATTTCGGCTCTATTTGCTCCCCCCCTTTCAACCTTCTGCCGGGTTGAAAAAGCCTTTCATCTGCTAATGCTAATGATTGCCCACTCCCAATCGAGCGCAACAGATCGTACAGCGATAGCGCTGCCAGTCTCAACCGCGCTCCCAAACCTCCTCTTGCTCTTTCTCCGCTCATTCATTCAAATCCATTTCTAACTGTTTTTCTCATTTGATATGAATGTTTAAACAGTCAGAAACGTTTGCCCTGTTTCTTCGATGCCGCAGCAATTGTTGGACCAGCCCGTGCGGAGCGGCTACATTACGTGCCAGGTGGTGCAAGCCATCTTCCAGACGGGATGCATGAACTTGGAGACGCGAGAGACATGCGTGGTCAAGGACTTGTGCGCGTGGGACAGGGAGAAAGGTACGTGCCCCCTACAGTTGCAAATGCGTTTAGACGTGCGCCCACACCACTGTCAAAGGGCATTACGTAAATGCTAAATGCGATGCGATTTGGCAGCAATCGAATGCTCCATGTCCAGAGCATGAGGCCTCAATGTATCTGATATGGTAAGGATATCGGCGAGGCTACGGCCACATCCTGGACAAGGACATCCAGGGTAAGCAAATTCTTACCAAGGTTCACCATTACGACGATATTTGGCAAAACACAGCAGTGTACATGTTGATGCATCAGTTTTCCTAGAAAAAAATTGTTGTCTCCAATTTCGAAGAAGGTCGAATTTGCACCAGGAAGCGACAAGGGTCGCAATTTCGCAAACAAGGCGCCCAGTCTACAACCTTTGCCTGAATAACAGAATCAAATTTCTTGAGGAAATAGTTGCAGAACTCTTAGGGTATTATCGTACCGACTTTCTATCACTTTATGAAAGGGTGTTATATGACATGCATCAATAATGTATAATATGTATAATATATAATATCTACAATTTATAATATATTTCATGTATGAAATAGATGTCTTATG
>CAJHUC010000334.1:0-77330 GCA_905146915.1 Ostreobium quekettii | reverse complement strand
TAACGCCAGTCGTCTGGATCGTGTATTGCGCCGCCCCAAACTGCATTACCACCATTGTATCTTGCCAGTGCCCACCATAGTCTCGCACGCACATCGCCAGAACCGGATGCCGGATTGGTTGGCTGTGTTACCAGTCCTGTCATCAGCTTTGTGCTTAGGTTAATATTGTCGCTTGGAAGATATAGATTTTTCTGAGCATTAACTGCGTTATACGGCTGAATTTGAAGAAATCCTAATCCGCCGTCGGTGAAGTGGTGCCCATCAGCCGCTGAGGGCTCCCCAATCTTGACACTCGTGGTACTAAGAGCCGGGGCCGTCGACAAGTTGAAACAGTGTGTCCCGGACGATTCTTTCATGATATGCGCAGAGATCACCTGCGCTGCGGACACGGGGTTTCCAGAACCGTCTGTCAGTCCGCCGATCGCCTGTGGGTGATTGTAACTCCACTCCGTGATCGCGTCGTTCACCCACGTATTGAATTGAGGATGATTTACATCGACTTGCGTGTTGTAAGGAGATTGGAGGCTGTTCTCGACTTCTTCCCATAGCCTCTTAAGGTCGAGAGGCAGAAGGTTATATGTGTCAGAACGCACTGCGCTCGCGGCGAAGATTCCAAAGTTTTTAGTCTCATCTGCCAGCCTTGACCATGTTTGCGAGCTGTCGTTGATGTAGTAGACCGGCGAGCCAGCCACCTCTTCATTCTTAAGGTATCTT
Source organism: Ostreobium quekettii (assembly GCA_905146915.1). Lineage (NCBI taxonomy): Eukaryota > Viridiplantae > Chlorophyta > Ulvophyceae > Bryopsidales > Ostreobiaceae > Ostreobium > Ostreobium quekettii. Next base: position 76,616 of record CAJHUC010000334.1, on the reverse strand, counting down.
CCTCTTTCCCACTGCGTCAGCCGCCCCTTGTCGAGGTAGTGTGCCTGGATCAGAGCTCGTGCAAGCATGTCGACATGACTGTTATATGAAGTCTTGAGTGATTGATTGTCAGCGTTGATCGGCTTGCTTGAAACAGTTGCGTAAAGTGTTTTGAGGTTATTTTCTGGGTCTGTGTAGGTGGCTTCAACAGTAAATGTTAGATTGAGCGATGTAAGATCAGAATCCGATCGCCAATGGATTGTGCGCTCATCGGTCGGTCCAGTTGGATCTATGTACTCAATCCATTCAATTCCATTGTGATACGTTCCAACTGCTTGCCCGTTTCGTTTGATGCTCCACGAAACTGCCGTGCCGTCCTTAATCGGTGGCACTGATAATCGGAGCATGTACCCCGGCAAGTAGTAGTCGGGATCTTCGCCTGGATCAGGGTCATGCACCAACGCGCGGATCTCTTCGCTCTGTGCATCTGTATCGGATGCGCTCGCCACATATCGAATGCGAATCCGGTCTGACGGTGGCTCCGCTGATGAGCTTCCGATTGGAGAGGAGGTGACCGGCGGTGTTGGAGATGGAGATCCGGGCGGTGTTGAGGTGGGAGATGGAGATCCGGGCGGTGAATTCGTTGGGGATGGGGTGCCCGGTGGGCTTACCGTTGGGCTGTGTGGAGGGCTCGGATCCGGCGATCCTGTCGTTGGGCCGGGTGTTTGCTGCTGCGGTTCTGGGTCCATAATGCACTCCCTAATCCCGTCCTATTCCGATCGTTCTCTCTTTCTGTTCAGTCTACATCGAGCAGGTCTACGCGCCGGGCATCATCTAGCGGATTGTCATGTAGTTTGCATGTATTTTGAAGCAGTGGGTAAGAACTGATGATATCTGACGTCGGTAAGTTCGTGGTCTTGTTCCGGGCGTTCCTGCCCCTCGCCCCCCCACTCCTGCCTGGGTTGGACGCTCGGCCCGTTGTGGAGTTCCCGGATGCGGCGAGAAGCCTCGTCCTCGTCGTGCTGGGTGATGAACTCGAACTTGCGTTCGCGGAGCAGCCAGAAGAACAGCGCCCCGGCCCTGCTCCCTCGCGAGCGAGCCCGCTCGGCGAGCGAGAGGAACGCGATCCGCCCGGCCTCGCTGGGCGAGCTGAGCCCGATGGCGCAGGCCTGCCGGTGCAGCTCGATGAGCCGCTCGGTGCTGGCCAGGTCCGAGGCCCTGATGTCGCGGATGCTCGGCGGTCCGCCATTCGGATCTCTCGGCGATCGTCTGCCTTCTCTTTTCCTACTGCCCGTTGAGCCCGTTGGCGAAACACCAGACGGTCCTGCCCGCGTGGGGGCGGGCTTTCTGGTGTTTAAGTGTTCTCCCTTTAGGGAGAGAGAACCTGTTCTATATGGGCTGGCAGATCCGGCGGAAAATTCAGCGTTTGGGCTGGCAGATCCGGCGGACGGGACGGGCCTGGTCTCGGCCTGCCCCCCCACCGCTGCCGTCGAGTCGGGGTGCTTATTGATCAGCGTGCTGCGTGCATCGGTGACGGCGCGGCGGCTGATGCCGAAGACCTCGGCGACCCAGGAAAGCTTGTAGCGCCCGTCGGTGCGGTAGTCGCCGGTCTCCTTGTGCCAGAAGAGCCCGCGGATGAGCATGGCGATCACGAGGGCGGTAGTCGCCTTCGAGAACCCCGCCGCCAGCGCGCGGAGCATCCGCCTCGGCACCGGCACGGTGCGACGGCGGTTGGGGATGTGCTCAAACATCGTCCAGAAGCCGCTCAGATCGTCAATCCTGATCTGGTCGGCGGACCGGGCGAATGCGATGCTGTGAGCCGAGAGATCGGCCAGGGCGAGCGAGCGGAGTCGATTGAGGTCGCCGGTGATCTCGGAGCGGGCCTTTGGTCCGCCCCCCCAGCCCCCGACGAGCCTTATCACCTCATCGACGGTGTAGAGCGGCGTGCAGTCCGCCGGGCCGTAGCGACGCTTCTCCGCCATCTCGTGGAGGGCGAAGTAGACGCGGAGCTGCCTTCGGGTCAGATGGCCCGAACCGTGCAACCACCACGCCAGAGCGAGCTGGTGCGTCGTGATGGCCCTGTAGCTGCCCTCGATGCGGTGGGTCCGCTCGCCGCGTCGCGATGCGGACCGGTCTCGTTGCGTTCCCCCGCTGCCCTCCGGGCGTGACAATCGTGCCTCCATGCACGGCTCCTTTCCGTGCGTAGACACAGCGATACCCCGTGCCGAAGCGGAGCTCCTTGACGGGGGGCACGATCTGAGCTAGCTTGGGGGTGCGAAGTCCAAGTTTGCTCGTCACGGCTCCGCCGGGACGCTGCGACATTGAAGACCGCCCAGCCTTGATGGCTTAGGGCGGTTTTTCTTTGGATTGGGGATTACGCTGTGTCCACGCCTCCTTCTGCTGATCGATGAACCCCTCCGCGCCGGGCGGTGCGGAAATGTGGGGTGACAGTTGCTGTCATCGTCAATATCTCGTGAGTCGGAGCACCGCGTCAAGCTCGTAACGCGCGCGCTGACAGACACTTGCAGCGAAATCCGAGCGAGACATAGGCATGAGTGTGAGACCAGTGTCCCAGAGTCGTTTTAGTGTGGTCTCACAGTAGTGTGTGTCTGGGACAGTAGTCCCAGAGGCGCAAAGCCTGAATATGCATGGGGTTCGGCGCGACAAAAGGCACGTGAGTCTGGGACTGTAGTCCCAATCTAAAACGGGAATGAGACTATAGACCCAGACAGGGGGTTGACATTCTGGGACTGTAGTCTCATAGTGAATACAGCCGATAAAAATCTTGTGGAAGGAGTCGCAAGCATGGGTACAACGATCGTCACGGCCAATCAGAAGGGCGGATGCGGGAAAACGACCACGGTCGTCAGTCTCGCGGCGGCCCTGGCCAGCAAGGGCTACGAGACCACGGTGGTGGACTGCGACCCCCAAACCAACGCAACACAGGCCTTCGGGATCGAAGCCGAGGACCTCAAGGACGACCAGTTTACGGTGGTGGACGCGTATCTCGCCAAAAAGCCGGCCGACCAGATCGAGATGCACTTCCCGGACCGCTTCGGGGGGCGGATGCATCTCGTGCCCGGCAGCCGGGGCATCTCCACCATCCAGTTCCGCTTCGATGCCCAGATCAATGAGCGTCTGGCGACCCAGGAGATCACCCAGATCGACGCCGACAACCTGAAGGACGAGCAGCGCAAGCGGCTGCGCACCTCGCTCGAGTCGCTCCGCGACAAGCGGGATTTCGTCCTCATCGACACGGGTCCCGAGCTCCAGCTCGTGATGACGACGGCGATGATCGCCGCCGATCGGTACATGATCCCGATGATCCCGTCTGGGTTCGACCTCAAGGGGCTGAAGCTGCTGCTGAAGGCCGTGACACAGATCCGCGACCGATACCAGCCAGATCTGGCGATGATCGGGCTGCTGCTGACCAAGCTCAAACGCAGCAACCTGGATATGGAGATCCGCGAGCACCTGCTCTCGATCTTCACCGAGGACGAGCTTTTCCGCTGCGGGATCTCGGACAGCGTCCGCCATCGCGAAGCGACGCTCTACGGAAAGTCCATCCACGAGCACGCACCTGGAGAGCCCGCGTCCGAGCAGTACATGGCGCTGGCCGACGAGATCCTCGAACGGCTCGGGAATCCCATGCCGCTGAGTGCCGGACAGAAGGTGACTGCGGCCGAAATCGAGGTCAAACCGGTGGCCCAGACCGGCGCAGCGGTGGGGGGGTGATCTGAGCGATGGCCAAGCGCAGAGCAGGACTGCCCGAGGGGTTTACCCTCGATATCGAGAGGCCGGCCGACAAACCGATCCGCAGGGACCAATTTCGACAGATCGACGGATTCAGCGGCCGTTTAGAGAATGCCGCCGAATAAAGAACCCACCTCGACGGCCCGAAAGCCACAAAGCAGCACAAAGAGGGCCGAGAAGCCCCCTACACAGGCGAAGGTAGCTTCTGAGCCTTCGGGCACCACAAAGGCACCCAAGGCCGCCAGAGCGGCTCCTGCCAGCGCAGAAGTGCCGCGTACACGGCTGAATGTCAGCGTCGACGGCCAGCGCAAGCTGGATGCCATCTGGCAGCGCATGCGAGAATTTGGCCCGGAGAAGACGCTGCGCAAGTCAGAGATCATCGAAGCGATGATCCTGGCCACGTACGAGGCGAGGGACCAGCTCGATCTGTCGAATGTCCGGCGTCGCGGCAAGTACGGCTCAACGACGCACAAGAACTTCCCCATCGCCCTGGCCGAGAGCGTCAAGCGTGCGATCAGCGAGATCACGGGTTCGGACTGACTGGGACTCTGGTCTCAGACTCGTCGATGAGACTGGTCTCAGACCACGAATCAACAGCCCTTGCGTTTTTGCGGCCGGACTTTCTCAACAACAGTGGTGCGAGGGGACCGCTTAGCTTTGGCCTTGGTGACAAACTTCCCTGTAATTGCACTTCGTGCGCGTGTTCCCTGTTTCATTTCAAGTACCTCCTGTTCACAGGTACGTCGGGATGCGCCGGATGTTTGCTGATTTCTCCGGCGAGCAGAAAACTCACTTATAGAACTCGATGGCGTGACTAATACGGCTGGCGATTTTGAGGGTTGTAGCGGTCGAGTAGCACGTGAATCCGCCCTGTGCGCCGGATCCAATTCCGCTTGTCATACATGGATTTTTTGAGCTGCCGCTCGACGAGCAGCGCCGAGTGCCGGTCCAGGAAGCACCGCACAGCGAGCAGCCGCCAGCGTCGTCCCCGCGTGTACCCGGTGTTCTTTGGCGCGTTGTGCTCGCGGAGGCGTCGCCGGAGATCTCCGGTCATGCCGGTGTAGGTCGTGCCGTCGTCGGGCGACCAGAGCAGGTAGACGTGGAAGCGGGGGAGGTGCCTCATAACGGAGCGAGAGACGGGGCTCTTGGCCCTTGTCTCACCTCGTCGTTCCAGTCCGTGCCCCGCACCTGCGGCCTGTCCGCCGCGTACGCAAGGTCCTCGCGCCCCAGCCCGTCGAAGATCGACCCGAGCCGATCGAGATACCCGTCGCCGGCCTCGTCATTGTCGACGGCCGCCACGACCCGCGAGCCCTCGGGCATTCGTTCCATCGCCTGGCGGAGCAGGGCGGGCTGGTCGTTGTTGAGCCCTCCGGAAAAACTGACGAAACGCGTGCGCTGTGTGCCCCGGATAACGCCATATGAGAGGGCGTCGATCGCCGACTCGGCGATCACCAGGGCGGCATCATCCTCCCCGGTCGAGCTGTACCAGAGCCCCTTGGTGCCGCCCTTGCTGAAAGACACAAAGTTGTGGTTCCGGGCCTCATATCCGCACAGTCCAGAGCCGTTGAAGTGCGGGAAGACCGCGTTGCCGCGATCGTCCACACGCACGCGATCGACGAAGCTGCGCAGGGCGAGCACGGAGGCCGGGAGGCAACGCTCCTCGTTGAGAAAGCGGTGCCGGCCGGAGTCGAGCGGGCGGAAGCACTCGTAATCACGGCGCACGCCCAGGATGTCACGCTCGATCGGGACCAGGGGGGCCAGACCGGGCAGCATCCGGCTCTGCGTCCTGCGCGTCGGCGGTGGGGGGGCCACGCCATGCAGAAAGGGACGCAGAGCCTTGCGGACCTCGCCGAGGCTGCCGCCCCGGCGACGCTGCCAGAAGTCGATCACGCTGCCGTGGTCTGCTGGGTCGCTGACCGAGCAGTACACGTGGTGCCCGTCGGTCGCCAGGGCGATCAGGACGCGGTCGCCGCCGGGGTGGTCCATGACTGCGCAGCCCCGGCTGGTCTTCCTTGCGTTGATCTCGTAGCCGAGCTCGCCGGCGACGACACGCAGGTCGATGTCGGCTTTGAAGGTTTCGAGCTCACTTTCACGGTCCATAGGCCAATGTACACCGTTCCGATAGGGGTTGTGAAGAGGGCCAATAACGCCCGGTTTGGGGTCAACTGGGGCCGTATGACGGATTTCCTTGACTCCTAAGCCGAACCGTGCGATACTAAATTTGGTATAAATTCAGTATGAGGCACACCATGATCCGCACCGACAGCATCCGCAAGCTCAGCGACTTCCGCACCGACGCGAGCGGTCACCTCCGCCGGCTCGAAGAGCTCGGCGGGGTGGAAATCCTGACCGTCAACGGCGAGGCCAAGGGGGTCGTCATGTCTCCCAAGGTCTTCGACGAGCTGGCTGAGAAGGCCCACCAGGCGGACATCACCGCCGCGATCCTGCGCGGTATGGCCGACGCAAGGGCCGGGCGCACCGGTGACGCCCACGCGACGATGGACGCCATCGCCGAGAAGCACGGCCTGCGCGCTGACCGATGAGCTACCGCGTCGAAGCAGCCGACTCGTACACCCTGTCACTCGATGAGCAGATCGGCTACCTCCTGGGCGAGGGCGTCTCCGTCAGCACCGTCGACGGCTGGTACAGCCAGATCCGAGCGGCGATCGACCACCTGATCGAGATGCCCAGGCTCTACCCGGTGGACGAGTTCCAGACCGAGGCCGTCGGCGTCGAGACGCGCAAGATCACCGCCGGCGATTATCTTGTATTCTACCAGGTCGATGACGGGGACCGGCTTGTTTTACTCGTCGCGTTCGTACATGGCGCGACACGCGCCCAGGCGTGGCGCGGTGGCTGATTGCACAGATCTGTGTCGTTTGTGTTGAGGTTCTGCATTCGCATGCCGATTGAAACGACGCTACGATTCTCGCATGCCACCAAACCTCTCTGTGGAAGACGTGCAGGGTCTGATTCCAGAGGCCTCCCACGTCGAGCATGTCGGCCAGGGCGGCCAGAAACAGGTCTTTAAGGCCGATCTCAATGGCACGACATACGCGGTGAAGTTCTGTTCGTTGCCAAGGAACGAGGAAGACGACGAGGACCCGGGCGTTGAGGCAGAGGCTCGGCTTCAGCGTGAGATCGAGATCATGCGCAAGTGCGACTCGGATCACATGGTCCGACTAGGACCGATCGATCTCACGATCACGCAACACGGTGACGAGCGTCTGATCTACTTTGCCGAAGAGTACATTGTCGGCAAGGATCTGGCGGCATGTCTGAAGGATGGCGTATTCGAGCCCGAAGAGACCGTGCGGCTCGGATTGGAGATCTCCGACGCGATTCGATCTCTGTGGTCACTCGACAAGATACATCGAGACATTAAGCCGCAGAACATCATGCGACGCGATCGTGACGGGTCGTTCGTCTTGCTCGACGCGGGCTTTGCCTTTGATCTCCATGGAGAGTCGCTCAGCCAGGGGCTCTTCGTAGGGACGATGGCCTATTCGCCGATCGAACAATTCGACTATTCGAGGCGGCGGACCTCGCTCGACTTCAGGCTGGATATGTACTCGCTCGGGGTCACGATGTATCACATGGTCACGGGTATTCACCCGTTCCGTGGGCCTGGCGATCGATCGCAAACAATGCTCGCAAACATCAGGAACGGGAAACCTGCCAAGCCGAGCTCCCACAACGGGAAGGTGTCGAAAGAACTCGATACCACGATTCTTCGGATGATGGGTCGCTCGCCTCACCAGCGCTTCAGGACGATCGACATGCTGACGGAGAGCCTCAGAAAGGCAGGGGGAGCGTAATGGCGGTGTTCGCGCAGCACGGTTTCGGCAAGTCCACGAAGATCGACACAGGTCTATCGACCGGTTCGATTCAAGGAGTTGTGCTCTCACTGAAAGACGAGCAACAGGGATCTTTGGCCTCGTTTGTCGAGAAGACCAAAGAAGACTATCCAGACTCCTTCATGTTGATTGACCCGCAGTTCTACATCAGCATGTACAGCCCCGCCAAAGATCGTCTCCTTCAAAGGTGGCCGCACTATACCGCCGGACGACGAGAGGCCGACTTCACGAGCGGGCAGCGTGTTCGTGGGTATGTGAAGTCCACGATCGACCTCCAGGCGGATATGCATGTCGATGTGCTCGTCTCTCCGACGATTCAGGTAAATGGCGTCGACGAGCGCTCTTACCAGATCGCGCTCAGTCTCGCAAATGAATCGATGGAGTACCATGCGAGCATGGACGGCGAAGACCGGGAGTTGTATCTCTCGTTCGTCCTTGGTGAGCAGGTGTTTAATCACCAACGCGGTATCGACGAGTTCCTGGATCTCATCACCACATGGGATATACACGGTCTTTATCTGATTATCGATCGTCCAGAAGCCGGCTACTCTCAGAGATTTGATCCCTCAAGGCTCGCGAATCTGATGTACGCGATCCATGTGCTCGGTTCGCTGAACGATATCAACATTGTGTGCGGGTATACCGATATTTATGGAACGCTTCTTCGTGCAGTCGGTGCAATGGCGACCGCATCGGGATGGAGTCAGGGCTGCCGAAGGCACCATCGCCCGGCGTTCCTCGAGCGGCGGGGCGGTGGTCGTCGACCACGCCCCAGGTATCTCTCGTTGCCGCTGCTGAATTCAATCATTCTGGGCGAGCTCGATCTGATCAATGACGTTGACGAGCTCGACAGTGTCCTGTCCGGCACACGTAGCGATGCCGTTCTGACAGCGGCCGCCTCACCAACGGCCGCCAACTGGGACGCCATGACTGCGACCCAGCAGCACTGGGAAGCCTTGTCTCTGCTTGATTCCAGCCTTGGTGGAGATGTCGAGACGGATCTCCAGGCAATCGAAGAGCGCATCGAAAGTGCACGGTTGATCTACACGGAACTGCAAGAACTGGGTGTCGAATTCGAGCGGGGCCCGCGCGGCACCGGAGACGGTCACTTAGACGACTGGGCAGAAGCGATCCAGCTCTTTCGCGGGAAGGCCGGGCTCTAAATCGGGATCAGCAAATTCCGCGATCGCTCGTACAAAGCTTGGCCTCGACCTTGGCTTTTGCTTCCGAGCGAGTGTCAAGCGCCGGCTTCTACCGTCCGGATCGTGCTCGATGAGTCCTATTCCGAAGGTATGGAAGAGATGGACGAATTCGGATGGGCGTTTCGTCGCGTTGCTGGGCATCACGACGTAGACACGGTGCGAGAATGCGCGATACCGAGCGGCCTGGTACAGGGCTCGTTTCCAGTCGCGCAGCTTGAACTCAAAGGCGCAGATCTCGACGCTCACCTCTGGGAAAGCCGGTCCCAAGAGAAACGATCCGCTCTGGGTCTGAGTAATGAGGCCGACGTCCATTGCGCGATAGAGCGCCGACCGGAATGTGCCCAGGCCCACACCGGCGGCGGCGATAAGCCGGCTCTCGGTGCACGGAAGTGCGAAACGAAGCTCCGCGACGATGCGGCTGACCGTGTGATCGGCGAGGGTGCCGGCCAGGTTCTCGCAGTATGTGAAACTTCCCTGGAATCCGGCCCAAACGGCGTCGGCTCGGCCGTCTGACCACGAGCATTCTTCGAGGATCTGTTCCGTATCGAAGCGCGCGCGCGGAGCCCAGAGCTCAGACCGAGCCTGAGCCAGAAAGCTGTCTTGGAGATCTTGTTCCCAGCGAAACATGCGTGCCCATCCCCCTGTACGCAGGTTAACCCGTCTCGGATGACTACAAACCGCGCCCGTCGTCCCGGTCTCGGTCCCGCTTGCGGGTCCGCCTGCGTCGTTCCATCTGCTTCTTGAACCCATCGACCAGATCCCGGGTGCGGTCATCAGCCTTGGTCGTCTGCTCGCCCCGGGCCTGGTCGGCGGTGGGGAAGGCCTCGCGGCCCGACTCGTCACGCGGGCGACCGATCTCCCACGCCGCCAGCCGCTGGAGCCGCCGCTCTTTCCAGGATGCCCGCAGCGCGGCCTCGTCCATGCGTTCGGCGAGGGTGAGCGTCTTGCTTTCGAGCGTGTAGGCCCGGTGCTTCTGGCGGAGCTGCTGCCGCTTGCTGGCGGCCAGCTCGACCCATGCCCTGCGGACCTCCGCGTTCTGCCGGCCTTCGAGGGCTTTGATCTGGGCCTGCTGGCGATCGCAGAGCTTCTGGAGCCTCAGCCCGCCTGACGCGAGCACCCCGAAAGCGTCTCGGAGAGCCGTCCTGCGATTTTCCGAGGCGAAGATCGCCCGGTAGTCGATGAGCCCGAGCGCGTTTTTGACGCGCCCGGTCAGTCGGGTCTCGTCCCGCCTGAAGGCCTGCATCTCGGCGTCCTGTTCGAGCTGGAGCGGAGCCCAGTGGTCCCGCCTGTACCTGTCCCGGATCGCCTTTCGAGCGGTGAGCTTCTGCCGCTTGGTTTCATCCGCGATCGACCGGCGCGAGGAGGTGTACCGGTCTTCGAGCTCACGCCTGGCCTTGGCCTTGCGGAGGTTCAGGGCCTCGGTCTTCTTGGCCAGGGCGATGTCTTTGGCGCGCTCTTGTGCGGCGATCCGCTCGCGGTCCGGGTGATCGCGGTGAGCCGCCTCGAGCTCGTAGATGTGCCTGGGCTTGTTCTTTGGGGCGACGACGTACTCGCCCCGGTCCCGCGCCGCGTTGTGGACGACGCGGGCGTCGCAGAGCACGTTCCCGCGCTCCTGCTCGTACTTCTGGGCCCACCGGCTCAGCTTGAGCTGGTCGTTCGAGGTGGGCAGCATGCGGCCGGTCTCGGGGTGGACCATGCAGAGCGCGACGTGGACGTGGGCGTGCTTCTCGTCGTTGTGGCAGACGATCAGGGCCTGGTGCTCGTCGGCAAACTGCCGAACTTTGTACTGCTTCGAGCGATCGCTGCCCAGGACCTTGAGCGATCCGAGGACCGCCCGCATCATCTCGTCGCGCGACAGGTCCTTGGATTCCTCGTGGTCCCAGGAGAGCGTGTAGTGCATCACGTGGCCCTTGGCCTTGCGGCCGGTATTGGGCACGCGGGCGGCGCGTTTCAGCTCGGCCTGGCTCATCGCCGTGGCGGCCATGATGCGTGTGGCGACGCGCGGGTCATCGGTCGCGATGTTGCGTGTCTCGGTGAAGGCGACGCGATGCGCCGAATCCGTCCGCCCCTTGTCGTGGAGCAGGTAGGCCGAGAGGCCCGCGAACGAGCGGCCGGATTTGGTGTGGATCCTACAGAACATCGGCCCCCGCGATCCGGTGCAGGACCTCGCGGAGCTCCTCGCCGACCGACTTCCAGTAGGACACGAACTCCCTGTCGAGGTGGGTGGCTTTGGCGAGCTGATTGACGTTGTTGCCGATCCGATTGACGGCCAGCAGCAGCGCGGCATCGCCCGCCCGAGCCGGTGGCGGTGGGGGGACGGTGTAGCCGCACGCCCGGCGCCGGAGGTACTCGCTCACGGTGAGCCCGGCGGCGTCCGCCTGGCCTCGGATGTGCTCGTGCTCGGCCAGGGTCAGCCGGACGACGGCGACCTGGCTGCGGCTCTGACTCGGTGGCAAAGGCTTGCGCGCCATGCCGGGTTCCTTTCTCCTTCGGCCCCGCATCCAAGGACGCTCCTTGGCCGGGTGTGCAGCGCCGGGACGCTGCTCGTTGGGGTGTCCAGAGGGGAGATGCGAAATCTCCCCTCGGTCCTGTTCCACCGGGGAAGCGGTGGTCCATGGGTGAGGTCCAGGAGAGGGCAGAGGCGAAGTCTCCCTCTCCGGTCACGATGCAACGGTGACCCGTTGCCCAGATCGCTCAGAAGGCCGCGTAGCGTCCTGTCGAGCGCGTAAATGTTATACATTTACATATCTGGCTACCCGTTTTTATGGAAGATAGCAGATCGCGGCACGCGATGCAACTTTGATGCAATTGTGGGTCAGCTACGGCTCATCGGCGGACCGAGAACGCGAAAGATTGACGGATCGGTTTGGTGGCCGTTGTGTTTGATTGGCAGTCTAATTAGGCTCGGGCTTTGGGCTTGCTACTGGTGGAACCAGGCTTACGCCCACGCCGTGCCGGGGGGGCCGATGGCTCCATGTAGATCTCAACCTCGCGTAGCACCTTTGAGAGGATCTCGGCAGCCTCACGGCATCTCGAAATGCGAAAGTCCGCGATCGTCTGATCGAGTTCCTTCAGCATCGATTTGTGGTTCTTGGGTTTGGCCTCAAGGATCGAGTCTTTGAATTCCTGGGCCTTCCGGATCGGTTCCGAAGGCGCGTCAAGCCACTCGTTTAGGCCAGGCAGAATGGAACGAATGAGCTCTTCGCAGGATTTGTGCATGACCGGGAGAATAGCCCAGAACGTTGAGATTTTCGAGCCGGGGATCCGTTTGTTGAAACCAAGGCGTTCCGAGCTTGGATTTGGGAGCATTTCGTCGCCCAGCTCCGATAGTGGATGCGTTGATGGCCCCGTCGTACACTTCGCCCTTGTCGTCACGGAGAACCGGCGGCAGATGACCCGAGCCACGGAAGCGGCAGCGGGCCAGATGATGAGATATGGCTGAAAAATCAGGTCTCGACACTGTGATTGAGACGGACGGGGACGCAGAGTCTTGCGATCCTCCTGTGGTCAAGACGAGATCCAGGAAGAGACGGAATACAAAACAAAATCTTGACAGAAGTGCCTGTTTCATGCCATCTGATGAGATGGTAGATGATCGGCCCAATAGCGCCCGTGCGAGGAAGCTTGCTGCTGAAGAGGATATTGCAACCCTTCGTACAGCTTTGTACATCAAGCTCGGCAACGCGTATCCGGGGCCGGATCGGCCCGCAGAAATCGATGCGCTACGAAGCCTCCTCGCGTTCGATCACTTCAACGAGAACCCAGCCACCGCCCCGATTCCGAGAGCCTGGCTCTGCGAGAACGGCCTCTCACAGGATGACCGCATCGGTCGGTTCCAAGAGTTCTTCTCGAAGAAGGCCGGCACGGAGTTGGAGAGCGTGGAAGTCGCCAAGGACTTCGTCAGCGAGGTCAATCATCTGTGTGGCAAGTTCAACCTGCACTTGAGGCACCCGGTAGCGGGCGATTTTGTGGGTCGGCTCGCTGTCAACAAACCTAAGCCGGGGTTTGCGTACATCACACTCCAGAGCGGATCGGGCAACAAACGTGGCTTACGAACTCCTTCGTTGATGTTCCCTCACGACCTCAAAGTCATCTAATACCACCACAACTGGCTATGTACCGAAGTCTCTTCCACGAACAAACGCGCAATAATTGCGCGTCTATCGAACCCAACTTGCACAAAGTGTGCTAGTCAGCTACTCTCGCTCCGCCGGCACATGGCGAGCCGGGTTGGACACACAGCGAGGCACAAGAAGCGTGCGCCGGCACGCACTCTTGATGCCGTGAGGAGATGCTCGATGGCAAATTACAAGAAAGTCGCGGGAGGTCAGTGGGGCGCGTACAAAAAAGAGGAGTCGCCCTGGGGGGCAATCCTCGGTTGGGGCATCGCGATTCTGATCTTGCTCGGCCTGATCGGTTCGTGCTCCAACGACGCCGAAGGCCAGACCGTCAACACGATCGTCAACAAGTAACCCGCAGCCCCCGCCCGCCGAAAGGCGGGCGTTGGGGGCTTTCTCGTTTCAAGCAAATCGAATGCGCTCGATCTCATCGAGCGAGGCCTCGTGGTTCCGTCGGTCATACAGCGCAGTGGTTCGGGGAGAGCTATGTCCCGCGAGATACTGAGCCATTTCAAGAGCCCCCTGGTTCCGCAGGAACGCCGTGACGCCCGTCGCACGGAAGGAGTGGTTGCAGAAGCTGCCACCGAGGCCGGCCCGCCGGCACCGACGCTTGACCATCGCCAGGGCCTCGCGCGGGTCGAGCCGGCGGCCCGTGAAGCCCTTCCTCGATCGGTCGAGCGATCGGAACAGCGGACCGCCGTCGTCGCCCAGGAAGTCGATGTAGGCGTCGAGGTACTCGATCGCTGCGTGATGCACGGGCAGCTCGTGGTGCTTCCCGCCCTTCTCGATGAACCTGACCATCATCCGACGGCCGACCTGGTAGTAGTCGCCCACGTCGAGGTTCAACACCGCCGAGATCCGCCCGAACGTGTAGAGCATCACGCCGATCAGAGCCCGGTCCCGAAGACCGGCGGCCGTCGTCGTGTCGATCGATTGGAGCAGCCGCTTCACGTCGTCGTTCTCAAGAGCGGGGGTCTTGCCCGTCTTGACGACGTGCTTTGGGCCTCGCACCGAGGCGGCGGGGTTCGTGGGCAGGATCTGGTGGATCACCAGGTACTGGCCCAGCATCCGGATCGCCGAGAGGTGCTGCTTCACCGAGGGGGCCGCCAGCTCGGTCTGAAGCTGCTCGATGTACGCCGCGACGTGGAAGGGCCGCATCAGACGGAGCTCGATCCGCTGCTCGGCCGCCCAGTCGAGATACCGGCACACCGCTCGCAGGTACGCGCGGCGGGTGTTGGGGTTGCGGATCTCGGCGGCGAAGAACTCGACGAACGCGGTCTGCGCATCCTCGCCGAGCTCGGCGATGGCGAGGGGCAGCAGGGGAAAGACGGCGGGTGCGAGCTCGGTGGAGGGGTGGTTGTCGGGGGTCATCGGGGCCTCGTCTGGAGCGTTGTACGGCATCTGATAAAGGACATTATCAGTTACCGAATCGGGGCGCAAGTCGCGGGAGCTTGAATATGCCAAGGGTCGTCGTTGCGAGGGTCCAAAGAGCCGTCGTCATCCACCGTGCGCACCGGTCGGCGTTCGTCGTCCGCCGGCGAAGGAAGCTCTTCGATGTCGCGCACGTCATCCGCTGCCTCGTCATGGCGGCGATCGGCGTGAGCAGCCTCTGGTTCGCGGCCAAGGACCACAGCAAGCTCGACCGCATCGAGCGGCAGTACCTGGGCGCGTCGCGCAGCGAGGGAGGCCGCTGATGTCCAAACGCCCAGAATCCAGACCGACCCTCCTCGACCTGCTGATCGGCTTCTCGGCGTTCGCGCTGTTCCTCTGCGGCGGCTGGAAGCTGCTCGAAGTCGAGATCCGCAAGAGCGACCTCAAGCAGCAGCTCCGCGACGTGGAGATGGCCCCGGCAGACCGTCAGTTCCTGGAGTTCGTCGAGATGAAGCGATCACGCCCGGATCAGAACGCCGATCAGTCCGACGATCTCCTGGCCGGCGTGCCTCGCGGCACGGGCCGGACCGGCACCGTCACGCAGAGCGTTTTCCCTGCCGCCCAAGCGATCGCCGAGGCCTTCGCCTGCGGGATCGATCAGCTCAGGCCCGGTCTGATGCTCGTCGGCGGCGTGAACGGCAACGATCGCCTCATCGCCGTCCCGAACCCCACCAACACCGTCATCGTCGCCGGCTCGCGCGCGGGCAAGGGTGTCTCCCACCTCGAACCCATGATGCAGACCGACCGTTCGTCCCTGCTCGTGTGCGACCCCAAGGCCACGCTCGCTTCGTACCTCGAATTCCGCGAGCGCGTCATGGGCCACGACTGCCACCTCGTCGATCCGATGCGGATCAGCCAGAAGATCGCTCACCCCTACCGCACCGGCTTCAACATCATGGCCGGCGTCGATCCAGAGGACACGGACCGCGTGATCGACATCGCCGGCGTGATCGCCGACTCGATCGTCAAGCAGTCTCCGCGCGGCGAGGCCCACTGGGACCTGGCTTCACTCATGTTCCTGGAGGGCGTCGCGGCCCATGTCATGAGCTCGCCGATCTACGAGGGCAAGCGGAACCTGGGCACCGTCTACGACCTCGTCATGAACGCCGCCGAGGACGGCGACGAGGACGAACCCAGCACGCTCGAAAGAGAGATGATCGAGAGCGAAGCCGCCGACGGCTTCATCGCCGCATCCGCGCACGCGCACTACGACCGGCACGAGCGCGAGCGCAGCTCGGTCCTGTCCACGCTCCGCCGGCACTGCGACTGGCTCAAGTACCGACGCATCCGCGAGCTGCTGTCTACGGACGGCATCACGCCCTCGAAGATGCTGTCCAAACCGACGACGGTCGTCGTCGCCCTGCCGGCCTCGAGGCTCGGCCTGCTCTCCCCCCTGCTCCGCCTGCTGATCAACGCCACGATCGACGCGGCCGAGCTCGGCGAGCACCGGCACGGTTTCCAGACGGGCAAGGGCGGGCACCCGCTGCGCGTCGTCATCGACGAGGCTGCTTCCGTGGGCCACATGAAGTCGGTAGAAGACGGCGCGTCGCGTCTGCCTGGCGTCGGGGTCACCTTCACGACCGTGCTCCAGGATCTGGCCCAGGCACGCTCGATCTGGAGCGACCGATGGGAGACGTTCATCGCCAACAGCGGCGTCACCGTCTTCTTCGGCAACACCGACCTGACCACACTCTCGCATATCGAGAAGCGGCTCGGCAACACGCTCGTCTACACCCAGTCCAAGTCGAACACCAGCTTCCGATCCACCGTCCAGGACGGCGCGACCGGCAGCGGCTTCAGCGTCACCACCCACCCGCTGCTGAGCGTCCCCGAGATCGCCAGGATCTTCGGCAGGGCCGACAAGCAGAGACGCCAGCTCGTCTTCGTCGCCGGGCACGACCCCATGATCACCGAGCGGATCCTCTCGTACGAGCACCCCCAGCTGCACGGAAGGGTCAGCCGTGAGCCGACATAAGATGCAAACACAGACCGCGCCGAGCTGGCCCAGGAAGCGAGAAGAGGCCGACGGCTCGATCTCGCTCAAAGGCCGATACGTCGGCGCGGGCCGGTTCTACATCGCCACGGTGGTCGCCCGCGTGCTCTCACGCCTGGCCGCCCTGGCGATCTTCGCTTCGGCCTTCCTCGGTCTTGCAGCAAGCACACTCCCCCACTTCCCGAGCGAGAGCCCGTTCTGGCGGGTGTTCTCCGAGCTCGCCGAGCTCCGGCATCAGATCAACACGCTCTTTGCGGCGCTCCCGGGCGATCTGGGATCCCAGATCGGCTACGACCCCTACGCCCAGGCCAGCATCCACATCATCGTCCTGTCGATGATCCTCGGCTCGTTCGCCAACGTGATCGCATCGGTGCTCGTCTGGGGTTTCTTCCTGGCGCTGTGGCCGATCGCGAGCAACAAGATCAGCCTGCGGATCGCCGGCGACTCGCTCACGGTACACAAGTTGCCGCGATCGCTCGTCTACCCGCGCGACCAGCGCACGCACCTCACCGTGAGCCTGGGCGTCTTCGAGCGGCACTGGATCCAGCGGATGCCGTCCGGGCGGAGAAGCAGGCTCGGACGCGTCTGCTCGATCAACTGGGAGCCCAGGCTCGTCCTGACGGAGTTCGGGTACCGCAGGGCCACACTCGCGGCCATGCGGTCCGAAACCAAGCCAGCCATGCTCGTCGCCGCCGTCCACGACGCGATGTATGAGACGGCAGACGGGGCAATCCGAGAGGAAGTTGCAAATTTCTTTGGTTGAGCTGCGCAAGGAGCTCACGAGCGCCCACTACATGGGTGAAGGGGAACGGAAAGCCCCGAACAGCAAAGGAGACCACACGATGGCACGCGAGAACGAGAACCGCAACAACGCAGCACTGACCGCAGAGAGCGCCCGCAGGGACAGCGAAAACGAGATCAGCGAGGTGATCAAGGTCACCGAGCGTGAGCGCCGGACGCTGGAACGCGAGACCGTCACCGAGACCCCCCGCCGTGACGAGGGACGCGACGACCGCAACGACAGCGACGCGAACCGTCGCGACCGGAGCGAGGATCGCCGGGCGAGCTGAGCAGCGAAGGACAAGACCGAGCAGGAACCACCACACGGGCACACACGAGATCAGGAGGACCCAAAAAGCCACTCTCCACAGCTCCGAGCGTCCGAAAGGGCGACCGGAGCTTTCCAACCGCAGACCCACACTGCGAGAAGGGACCGTCCGATGCCCACACCAGACCTTCGCGAGAGCGAACAGGAATACACGTTTGAGGAAGCCGTGACACGAGACCCAACCATCATCGAGACGATCTGGAAAGCGGCCGGCCGAGCCACAAGCTCGAACCGCGACCCGAACGCCCAGGAGGTAGTCGCGGGCCAGGTCACCGTCGAGAGCGTCAAGGACAAGCAATCGACGGCGCTGGTCGAAGAGTGGCACCCGATCGTGACGATCCGTGCCCAGCGCAAGGCCGCACGGTACAACAACAACCCGCGTGAGCGGGACCGCGTCGCCGACGGCAGCAACACGATCAGGCAGCACGCGGTCGATTCGGCCGAAGAGTTCCGCTCGCTCATCGACCTCATCGAGGAACAAGTTGAAGAGCTGGACGCCGAGGAACGCTGGTTCCTCAGCGAGGTGCGCCGGATCGTGTCCATCGTGACCACAGTCGACTACCTGCTCTGGGACGAGCAGAGCGCACGCGAGCTCGACGAGTACCTCGCGGAGAACATCAGCTTGGCCGAGCATCCGAACAAGGATGAACCCGGGTTCGACAAGGACGCACGGCTGAGCGTGCGCAAGGTGCAACTGCTCCGCCAGTCCATCGGGCGGAAGCTCCGAACATGGCGAGACCGACGTCGCGGCTAATCGAAAACCTGGACCGCACGCCGGCCAGAACACACAGCCCGCACAGACCGTTGCCACGTCGGAGAGGCCGGCCAAGGGCCGCCTCTAGAACCGCACGCCAAACAGTCGATGACCACACAAGACGTGTGCTCGATATTCGAGGCTTGCGCCATCACCGCAGGATGCGGTAGCCTCAAGGAATGAACATCATGGCCACACAGGAACCAGAACAGAAGAAGGCACAGATCCTCCTCGACACCGTCACGCAATTCGCGGGCGAACGCGTCGTCAACCGCGCCGGGCTCCGCCACGCCCGCGAGATCATCCGGATCGTGTTCTTCGCCGGCCACCGTGACCCGACGCTCCCCGTCTACGACTACATCGAGAGCGCCGAGCACACCGAGGAAGAATCCACCGCGCACATGGAGGCCTTCGCCGCCTACGCGCTCGGCTTCTTCTTCCGCAAGGCCGAGACGAAGCCAGAGATCAGCGGCAAGCCATCGATCGAGCCGTAATCCGCGAGATCACTCAGGACGGTGGTAGCGGCACGACTCTTTGAACGAGAGCAATCCGCCGAGCATGGTGAACTCTCGCCGACGCTCCAACAGGGCCGGAGACGGAGCGGATCCCAGGCGTTCCCACGCGAACCGAACCAGCCGCCAGACCGAACTGAACACAGAGATAGCCGTGTCGACCATTTGAGGTCTCCTGTAGATGGTGGCGGCCCGTGGGGCACGCCCGGTGAGTAGCGCCCGCGATCGGAACGGGCATCCAGTAAGACGGGCTCCATCGAGCCGCTGAAGGCCCAATTGTAGGTCGCTTCTTGGCCGGCGGAACGGGCGATCGAACGCCGATCTCCTCTCATAGTCAGCGCTCTAGAAACAATCCCGATCTCTCTGACGTGCTGCACCGCAGCAACGAATCTGTTTGACAGAACACCGAGATCCGTGGCACCAAGCCCGTTGACATAAACAACCAACGGGAAGCGCATGCCCATCGACATCTACCAGGCGGTCACCGACCGCATCCTCTCGATCCTCGACCAGGGGGTCGTGCCCTGGCGTCAGCCGATCCGCAGCACCGGAGACGAGGGCCTCCTGCCCACGAACCTCGAGTCGGGCCGCGAGTACCGGGGCATCAACGTCTTCCTGCTCGCTATGACAGCCTGGGCCGAGGGATTCCGCTCGCCCTACTGGATGACCTACCGGCAGGCCGCCGCCAAGGGCGGTCACGTCCGCAAGGGCGAGAAGGGATCGCTCGTGATTTTCTGGAAGCAATTCGCCACACGCGACAAGAAGACCGACGAGCCCATCAAGATCCCGGTCCTTCGCCACTACACCGTCTTCAACGCCGAGCAGTGCGAGGGGATCGAACTCCCCTCCCCCACCGCCCAGGACGAGGCGAATGCATCGCCGTTCGAGCCGATTGAAGCCTGCGCCGCGATCGTCGCCGGCTACGCGAATGGGCCGGCCATCGAGCACCGGGGCTCACGCGCGTGCTACAAGCCGCTGACCGACACCGTGCAGATCGCAGAGCCCGAGAGGTTCGAGACGCGAGAGTGTTATTACGGCGTGTTATTCCACGAGCTGGTCCACTCTACCGGGCACAGTTCACGCCTCGATCGCGGGCTCGACAAAGAGCTGCGGCCATTCGGGAGCCCGGACTACTCACGCGAGGAATTGATAGCGGAATTCGGCGCTGCGTTCCTGGCTGCTACTGCCGGCATCGGTGCACAGACCGTCGAACAGTCAGCGGCCTACATCGACGGGTGGCGGAAGAAACTCGTGAACGATAAGAAGATCATTGTTACTGCCGCCGGAGCTGGCCAAAGGGCTTCGGAGTATATCGCCGGCTGTGAACACAAGTAGCTTGAGAGGGGTTGCAAGGTCAATCCGAGTCGGCTACTCAGGTCTCAGCTGAACACCACACATATTTAGCATTCTGATGACTATCTCTGGACGATGAAGCTTCGACATTTCGACCTGAGATGACATACAACGGTTCCAAAATCGACGACGAGCCTCATAGTTGATCGTTGGTACTTCGATTCGATCAAGCCCCACCAGCCCGTCAACCTCCTGATATGCACCGCTCCCGGTATGCCAGCCTCTCCCCAGTGCAATTACAGGTTTATCCATCATCATGGCCCGAAAGAGCATGTTGCTATTGACCCCAAGAGTGAGACACGACTCCCGGATCAGCCGTTCATTTAGTGGCTCGTTGCGTGAACCGAACGTCGTCCTCACTACGAGATGGCTTCCTCGCACATAGTCGTCAATCCCAATATCAATTCCGACATCAAGTGGGTGTGGTTTGATCACGACAAACATACGGCCACCACACAGATCTATGACCCTCCGCACTAGAGCTGTAAAGTCGTGAACACTAGAGTCGTATCGAACGACCGAATCCATTGGCCGTTGCAACGGAAGGAATACAAACGGATACTCAATCCGCCCTTCTATTTCATGAAATCGCAGAGGGCGCCCAATCTCGCTGTGAATCACAGGAGGCGACACGTTCGAATCGTGAATTGTGCTCTCATTCTCTCCATCGTCTATCCAGGACAATGCGATCCGCGATGATGCACTCTCGCCTATCGGGTCAAACACGGCCGATCGGTAATGTGGATAGAACCCATAGTCCATGAAGACTGTCTGAATCCCAGACTCAGCTATCGCATCGAGGATGTCGGTTTGCATCGAGTAGAACCGCTGCCAGGTCACCAAACAGTGATATCTCTTGCTCGATATCGCGTCTAACAACTCCTGCCGGCGCTCCATATTGTTCCGAGGCAGCCAATCACATCCATGCCCCATGACCTGAAGCGCGGACGCAACGGACTGAAAGAACTCGCTCTTCCCGCGTTCCCAGTGCGCAAGTAAAAATCGCATAAAGTCAATTATTGCTGCTGGTGACCGACAAGCAGTAGCCTGCTCGCGTCCTGCTCTTTGATCCAGACGAGAAGGCGGGCGGAGCCGATCCGCCCCACCACACGAATATCCGCTGCTTCCTTGGCGATCACGGCTGTTGCAAATGAGCCAGGTATTTCATCGATGTAGTCGTCCCCCCGACCATCCGGGTACCAACGCCCAGCCACCCACGAATCGCCATTTCGATAGATCATAACCGGAAATTCCAGGACTACTCCATCGAGCTTGACAGAAGAAACGACTTCCGATTCTCGCAGACACGCCACTTCAGAGGTCGTCTCGTCAACGAGCAGGGCTCCGATTCTGCTCCCGTTCCAGTCGACAAGGCGGGCAGATCGTACTTCCGGTTCTCTTGGTATAAACCGTCTGTCCGGATATATGCGTATCTCGCCATCATCCTCTGAGGGCAGGTTTGCACTGAACCGGATCTCTCCGGCCATTGTGTAGTAGGGCTTGCCCGCATCGCCGTCTTCGCAGCTGTGAAGCAGCTTTGGCGCAACCCTATCTGATTCAATCGGCACCTGTATCGAGTACCACTCCGAACACTGTTCTCCTGGTACTCGGTCACCGCTGCCCTGCACCGGCCGCCTCACTTCCAACAGGGCGTGCCTTGAATTGAGCGTCCAGTGGACACTTGTGACGCCAGAGGAGAGCGCGTCTGACACCACACACGACTCGTGCGATATGGGGCTTAGAACGCCGCACTCTAGAATACACAGCTGTATTTCGTCGCCGTCACGGACCAGCATCCCAACGCGATCTCCACGGGACGTAATTGAGCCCGCAATAATCCCTGCATCAGGTCCATAGATCTCAAGCTCAACAACTCCGATGCGGTCGTCCATAAATCTAGGACCCGGGCCCTCGCTGATCACCGAGCACACCAGAACCAGACTCAGACTTTTCATGATCATGGTTTCGGAATCCCCAAGTCATCAAAGATCGCGTCAGCATAATCGCCGGGGCCTTTGCCGTCTTGATAACGCCAGTCGTCTGGATCGTGTATTGCGCCGCCCCAAACTGCATTACCACCATTGTATCTTGCCAGTGCCCACCATAGTCTCGCACGCACATCGCCAGAACCGGATGCCGGATTGGTTGGCTGTGTTACCAGTCCTGTCATCAGCTTTGTGCTTAGGTTAATATTGTCGCTTGGAAGATATAGATTTTTCTGAGCATTAACTGCGTTATACGGCTGAATTTGAAGAAATCCTAATCCGCCGTCGGTGAAGTGGTGCCCATCAGCCGCTGAGGGCTCCCCAATCTTGACACTCGTGGTACTAAGAGCCGGGGCCGTCGACAAGTTGAAACAGTGTGTCCCGGACGATTCTTTCATGATATGCGCAGAGATCACCTGCGCTGCGGACACGGGGTTTCCAGAACCGTCTGTCAGTCCGCCGATCGCCTGTGGGTGATTGTAACTCCACTCCGTGATCGCGTCGTTCACCCACGTATTGAATTGAGGATGATTTACATCGACTTGCGTGTTGTAAGGAGATTGGAGGCTGTTCTCGACTTCTTCCCATAGCCTCTTAAGGTCGAGAGGCAGAAGGTTATATGTGTCAGAACGCACTGCGCTCGCGGCGAAGATTCCAAAGTTTTTAGTCTCATCTGCCAGCCTTGACCATGTTTGCGAGCTGTCGTTGATGTAGTAGACCGGCGAGCCAGCCACCTCTTCATTCTTAAGGTATCTTCCTCTTTCCCACTGCGTCAGCCGCCCCTTGTCGAGGTAGTGTGCCTGGATCAGAGCTCGTGCAAGCATGTCGACATGACTGTTATATGAAGTCTTGAGTGATTGATTGTCAGCGTTGATCGGCTTGCTTGAAACAGTTGCGTAAAGTGTTTTGAGGTTATTTTCTGGGTCTGTGTAGGTGGCTTCAACAGTAAATGTTAGATTGAGCGATGTAAGATCAGAATCCGATCGCCAATGGATTGTGCGCTCATCGGTCGGTCCAGTTGGATCTATGTACTCAATCCATTCAATTCCATTGTGATACGTTCCAACTGCTTGCCCGTTTCGTTTGATGCTCCACGAAACTGCCGTGCCGTCCTTAATCGGTGGCACTGATAATCGGAGCATGTACCCCGGCAAGTAGTAGTCGGGATCTTCGCCTGGATCAGGGTCATGCACCAACGCGCGGATCTCTTCGCTCTGTGCATCTGTATCGGATGCGCTCGCCACATATCGAATGCGAATCCGGTCTGACGGTGGCTCCGCTGATGAGCTTCCGATTGGAGAGGAGGTGACCGGCGGTGTTGGAGATGGAGATCCGGGCGGTGTTGAGGTGGGAGATGGAGATCCGGGCGGTGAATTCGTTGGGGATGGGGTGCCCGGTGGGCTTACCGTTGGGCTGTGTGGAGGGCTCGGATCCGGCGATCCTGTCGTTGGGCCGGGTGTTTGCTGCTGCGGTTCTGGGTCCATAATGCACTCCCTAATCCCGTCCTATTCCGATCGTTCTCTCTTTCTGTTCAGTCTACATCGAGCAGGTCTACGCGCCGGGCATCATCTAGCGGATTGTCATGTAGTTTGCATGTATTTTGAAGCAGTGGGTAAGAACTGCGCCTGGCATTGGAGAAACTGCTGATGAGAATCACTCTGACTCACGATCGATCACACACTGCATTCGTTGAATCTCACGATCTTGCAGGGCATCTACAGCCAACTTCCATCTTTCGATCGACCAACCCTTGCTGACCCTGGCGATATGGAACGGGTCTTCCAGATTCGCCTTGCGTGCTGCTCTGGTGCAGGCGACGACGAACCGCTCATCGTCGGTAAGTTCGTGGTCTTGTTCCGGGCGTTCCTGCCCCTCGCCCCCCCACTCCTGCCTGGGTTGGACGCTCGGCCCGTTGTGGAGTTCCCGGATGCGGCGAGAAGCCTCGTCCTCGTCGTGCTGGGTGATGAACTCGAACTTGCGTTCGCGGAGCAGCCAGAAGAACAGCGCCCCGGCCCTGCTCCCTCGCGAGCGAGCCCGCTCGGCGAGCGAGAGGAACGCGATCCGCCCGGCCTCGCTGGGCGAGCTGAGCCCGATGGCGCAGGCCTGCCGGTGCAGCTCGATGAGCCGCTCGGTGCTGGCCAGGTCCGAGGCCCTGATGTCGCGGATGCTCGGCGGTCCGCCATTCGGATCTCTCGGCGATCGTCTGCCTTCTCTTTTCCTACTGCCCGTTGAGCCCGTTGGCGAAACACCAGACGGTCCTGCCCGCGTGGGGGCGGGCTTTCTGGTGTTTAAGTGTTCTCCCTTTAGGGAGAGAGAACCTGTTCTATATGGGCTGGCAGATCCGGCGGAAAATTCAGCGTTTGGGCTGGCAGATCCGGCGGACGGGACGGGCCTGGTCTCGGCCTGCCCCCCCACCGCTGCCGTCGAGTCGGGGTGCTTCCAGTCGGTGACGATCCGGTCGTGCAGCCCGTAGCGGTTCATCATGATCTGGCTGACTTCGAGGGGCTCGAGCCAGCCCAGGTCGATCAGCGTGCTGCGTGCATCGGTGACGGCGCGGCGGCTGATGCCGAAGACCTCGGCGACCCAGGAAAGCTTGTAGCGCCCGTCGGTGCGGTAGTCGCCGGTCTCCTTGTGCCAGAAGAGCCCGCGGATGAGCATGGCGATCACGAGGGCGGTAGTCGCCTTCGAGAACCCCGCCGCCAGCGCGCGGAGCATCCGCCTCGGCACCGGCACGGTGCGACGGCGGTTGGGGATGTGCTCAAACATCGTCCAGAAGCCGCTCAGATCGTCAATCCTGATCTGGTCGGCGGACCGGGCGAATGCGATGCTGTGAGCCGAGAGATCGGCCAGGGCGAGCGAGCGGAGTCGATTGAGGTCGCCGGTGATCTCGGAGCGGGCCTTTGGTCCGCCCC
Source organism: Ostreobium quekettii (assembly GCA_905146915.1). Lineage (NCBI taxonomy): Eukaryota > Viridiplantae > Chlorophyta > Ulvophyceae > Bryopsidales > Ostreobiaceae > Ostreobium > Ostreobium quekettii. The sequence continues at coordinate 51,659 of CAJHUC010000334.1, read as the reverse complement.
CCCTGCCCCCGACGAGCCTTATCACCTCATCGACGGTGTAGAGCGGCGTGCAGTCCGCCGGGCCGTAGCGACGCTTCTCCGCCATCTCGTGGAGGGCGAAGTAGACGCGGAGCTGCCTTCGGGTCAGATGGCCCGAACCGTGCAACCACCACGCCAGAGCGAGCTGGTGCGTCGTGATGGCCCTGTAGCTGCCCTCGATGCGGTGGGTCCGCTCGCCGCGTCGCGATGCGGACCGGTCTCGTTGCGTTCCCCCGCTGCCCTCCGGGCGTGACAATCGTGCCTCCATGCACGGCTCCTTTCCGTGCGTAGACACAGCGATACCCCGTGCCGAAGCGGAGCTCCTTGACGGGGGGCACGATCTGAGCTAGCTTGGGGGTGCGAAGTCCAAGTTTGCTCGTCACGGCTCCGCCGGGACGCTGCGACATTGAAGACCGCCCAGCCTTGATGGCTTAGGGCGGTTTTTCTTTGGATTGGGGATTACGCTGTGTCCACGCCTCCTTCTGCTGATCGATGAACCCCTCCGCGCCGGGCGGTGCGGAAATGTGGGGTGACAGTTGCTGTCATCGTCAATATCTCGTGAGTCGGAGCACCGCGTCAAGCTCGTAACGCGCGCGCTGACAGACACTTGCAGCGAAATCCGAGCGAGACATAGGCATGAGTGTGAGACCAGTGTCCCAGAGTCGTTTTAGTGTGGTCTCACAGTAGTGTGTGTCTGGGACAGTAGTCCCAGAGGCGCAAAGCCTGAATATGCATGGGGTTCGGCGCGACAAAAGGCACGTGAGTCTGGGACTGTAGTCCCAATCTAAAACGGGAATGAGACTATAGACCCAGACAGGGGGTTGACATTCTGGGACTGTAGTCTCATAGTGAATACAGCCGATAAAAATCTTGTGGAAGGAGTCGCAAGCATGGGTACAACGATCGTCACGGCCAATCAGAAGGGCGGATGCGGGAAAACGACCACGGTCGTCAGTCTCGCGGCGGCCCTGGCCAGCAAGGGCTACGAGACCACGGTGGTGGACTGCGACCCCCAAACCAACGCAACACAGGCCTTCGGGATCGAAGCCGAGGACCTCAAGGACGACCAGTTTACGGTGGTGGACGCGTATCTCGCCAAAAAGCCGGCCGACCAGATCGAGATGCACTTCCCGGACCGCTTCGGGGGGCGGATGCATCTCGTGCCCGGCAGCCGGGGCATCTCCACCATCCAGTTCCGCTTCGATGCCCAGATCAATGAGCGTCTGGCGACCCAGGAGATCACCCAGATCGACGCCGACAACCTGAAGGACGAGCAGCGCAAGCGGCTGCGCACCTCGCTCGAGTCGCTCCGCGACAAGCGGGATTTCGTCCTCATCGACACGGGTCCCGAGCTCCAGCTCGTGATGACGACGGCGATGATCGCCGCCGATCGGTACATGATCCCGATGATCCCGTCTGGGTTCGACCTCAAGGGGCTGAAGCTGCTGCTGAAGGCCGTGACACAGATCCGCGACCGATACCAGCCAGATCTGGCGATGATCGGGCTGCTGCTGACCAAGCTCAAACGCAGCAACCTGGATATGGAGATCCGCGAGCACCTGCTCTCGATCTTCACCGAGGACGAGCTTTTCCGCTGCGGGATCTCGGACAGCGTCCGCCATCGCGAAGCGACGCTCTACGGAAAGTCCATCCACGAGCACGCACCTGGAGAGCCCGCGTCCGAGCAGTACATGGCGCTGGCCGACGAGATCCTCGAACGGCTCGGGAATCCCATGCCGCTGAGTGCCGGACAGAAGGTGACTGCGGCCGAAATCGAGGTCAAACCGGTGGCCCAGACCGGCGCAGCGGTGGGGGGGTGATCTGAGCGATGGCCAAGCGCAGAGCAGGACTGCCCGAGGGGTTTACCCTCGATATCGAGAGGCCGGCCGACAAACCGATCCGCATGGGGGACTACCTCGACGAGATCGACGCACGGCCCGCCGGATCTGGCGTGGCTGTTGCGCGTGAGAGCGAGATAGCCACGCCAGAGTCGGTATCGGAACCCACCTCGACGGCCCGAAAGCCACAAAGCAGCACAAAGAGGGCCGAGAAGCCCCCTACACAGGCGAAGGTAGCTTCTGAGCCTTCGGGCACCACAAAGGCACCCAAGGCCGCCAGAGCGGCTCCTGCCAGCGCAGAAGTGCCGCGTACACGGCTGAATGTCAGCGTCGACGGCCAGCGCAAGCTGGATGCCATCTGGCAGCGCATGCGAGAATTTGGCCCGGAGAAGACGCTGCGCAAGTCAGAGATCATCGAAGCGATGATCCTGGCCACGTACGAGGCGAGGGACCAGCTCGATCTGTCGAATGTCCGGCGTCGCGGCAAGTACGGCTCAACGACGCACAAGAACTTCCCCATCGCCCTGGCCGAGAGCGTCAAGCGTGCGATCAGCGAGATCACGGGTTCGGACTGACTGGGACTCTGGTCTCAGACTCGTCGATGAGACTGGTCTCAGACCACGAATCAACAGCCCTTGCGTTTTTGCGGCCGGACTTTCTCAACAACAGTGGTGCGAGGGGACCGCTTAGCTTTGGCCTTGGTGACAAACTTCCCTGTAATTGCACTTCGTGCGCGTGTTCCCTGTTTCATTTCAAGTACCTCCTGTTCACAGGTACGTCGGGATGCGCCGGATGTTTGCTGATTTCTCCGGCGAGCAGAAAACTCACTTATAGAACTCGATGGCGTGACTAATACGGCTGGCGATTTTGAGGGTTGTAGCGGTCGAGTAGCACGTGAATCCGCCCTGTGCGCCGGATCCAATTCCGCTTGTCATACATGGATTTTTTGAGCTGCCGCTCGACGAGCAGCGCCGAGTGCCGGTCCAGGAAGCACCGCACAGCGAGCAGCCGCCAGCGTCGTCCCCGCGTGTACCCGGTGTTCTTTGGCGCGTTGTGCTCGCGGAGGCGTCGCCGGAGATCTCCGGTCATGCCGGTGTAGGTCGTGCCGTCGTCGGGCGACCAGAGCAGGTAGACGTGGAAGCGGGGGAGGTGCCTCATAACGGAGCGAGAGACGGGGCTCTTGGCCCTTGTCTCACCTCGTCGTTCCAGTCCGTGCCCCGCACCTGCGGCCTGTCCGCCGCGTACGCAAGGTCCTCGCGCCCCAGCCCGTCGAAGATCGACCCGAGCCGATCGAGATACCCGTCGCCGGCCTCGTCATTGTCGACGGCCGCCACGACCCGCGAGCCCTCGGGCATTCGTTCCATCGCCTGGCGGAGCAGGGCGGGCTGGTCGTTGTTGAGCCCTCCGGAAAAACTGACGAAACGCGTGCGCTGTGTGCCCCGGATAACGCCATATGAGAGGGCGTCGATCGCCGACTCGGCGATCACCAGGGCGGCATCATCCTCCCCGGTCGAGCTGTACCAGAGCCCCTTGGTGCCGCCCTTGCTGAAAGACACAAAGTTGTGGTTCCGGGCCTCATATCCGCACAGTCCAGAGCCGTTGAAGTGCGGGAAGACCGCGTTGCCGCGATCGTCCACACGCACGCGATCGACGAAGCTGCGCAGGGCGAGCACGGAGGCCGGGAGGCAACGCTCCTCGTTGAGAAAGCGGTGCCGGCCGGAGTCGAGCGGGCGGAAGCACTCGTAATCACGGCGCACGCCCAGGATGTCACGCTCGATCGGGACCAGGGGGGCCAGACCGGGCAGCATCCGGCTCTGCGTCCTGCGCGTCGGCGGTGGGGGGGCCACGCCATGCAGAAAGGGACGCAGAGCCTTGCGGACCTCGCCGAGGCTGCCGCCCCGGCGACGCTGCCAGAAGTCGATCACGCTGCCGTGGTCTGCTGGGTCGCTGACCGAGCAGTACACGTGGTGCCCGTCGGTCGCCAGGGCGATCAGGACGCGGTCGCCGCCGGGGTGGTCCATGACTGCGCAGCCCCGGCTGGTCTTCCTTGCGTTGATCTCGTAGCCGAGCTCGCCGGCGACGACACGCAGGTCGATGTCGGCTTTGAAGGTTTCGAGCTCACTTTCACGGTCCATAGGCCAATGTACACCGTTCCGATAGGGGTTGTGAAGAGGGCCAATAACGCCCGGTTTGGGGTCAACTGGGGCCGTATGACGGATTTCCTTGACTCCTAAGCCGAACCGTGCGATACTAAATTTGGTATAAATTCAGTATGAGGCACACCATGATCCGCACCGACAGCATCCGCAAGCTCAGCGACTTCCGCACCGACGCGAGCGGTCACCTCCGCCGGCTCGAAGAGCTCGGCGGGGTGGAAATCCTGACCGTCAACGGCGAGGCCAAGGGGGTCGTCATGTCTCCCAAGGTCTTCGACGAGCTGGCTGAGAAGGCCCACCAGGCGGACATCACCGCCGCGATCCTGCGCGGTATGGCCGACGCAAGGGCCGGGCGCACCGGTGACGCCCACGCGACGATGGACGCCATCGCCGAGAAGCACGGCCTGCGCGCTGACCGATGAGCTACCGCGTCGAAGCAGCCGACTCGTACACCCTGTCACTCGATGAGCAGATCGGCTACCTCCTGGGCGAGGGCGTCTCCGTCAGCACCGTCGACGGCTGGTACAGCCAGATCCGAGCGGCGATCGACCACCTGATCGAGATGCCCAGGCTCTACCCGGTGGACGAGTTCCAGACCGAGGCCGTCGGCGTCGAGACGCGCAAGATCACCGCCGGCGATTATCTTGTATTCTACCAGGTCGATGACGGGGACCGGCTTGTTTTACTCGTCGCGTTCGTACATGGCGCGACACGCGCCCAGGCGTGGCGCGGTGGCTGATTGCACAGATCTGTGTCGTTTGTGTTGAGGTTCTGCATTCGCATGCCGATTGAAACGACGCTACGATTCTCGCATGCCACCAAACCTCTCTGTGGAAGACGTGCAGGGTCTGATTCCAGAGGCCTCCCACGTCGAGCATGTCGGCCAGGGCGGCCAGAAACAGGTCTTTAAGGCCGATCTCAATGGCACGACATACGCGGTGAAGTTCTGTTCGTTGCCAAGGAACGAGGAAGACGACGAGGACCCGGGCGTTGAGGCAGAGGCTCGGCTTCAGCGTGAGATCGAGATCATGCGCAAGTGCGACTCGGATCACATGGTCCGACTAGGACCGATCGATCTCACGATCACGCAACACGGTGACGAGCGTCTGATCTACTTTGCCGAAGAGTACATTGTCGGCAAGGATCTGGCGGCATGTCTGAAGGATGGCGTATTCGAGCCCGAAGAGACCGTGCGGCTCGGATTGGAGATCTCCGACGCGATTCGATCTCTGTGGTCACTCGACAAGATACATCGAGACATTAAGCCGCAGAACATCATGCGACGCGATCGTGACGGGTCGTTCGTCTTGCTCGACGCGGGCTTTGCCTTTGATCTCCATGGAGAGTCGCTCAGCCAGGGGCTCTTCGTAGGGACGATGGCCTATTCGCCGATCGAACAATTCGACTATTCGAGGCGGCGGACCTCGCTCGACTTCAGGCTGGATATGTACTCGCTCGGGGTCACGATGTATCACATGGTCACGGGTATTCACCCGTTCCGTGGGCCTGGCGATCGATCGCAAACAATGCTCGCAAACATCAGGAACGGGAAACCTGCCAAGCCGAGCTCCCACAACGGGAAGGTGTCGAAAGAACTCGATACCACGATTCTTCGGATGATGGGTCGCTCGCCTCACCAGCGCTTCAGGACGATCGACATGCTGACGGAGAGCCTCAGAAAGGCAGGGGGAGCGTAATGGCGGTGTTCGCGCAGCACGGTTTCGGCAAGTCCACGAAGATCGACACAGGTCTATCGACCGGTTCGATTCAAGGAGTTGTGCTCTCACTGAAAGACGAGCAACAGGGATCTTTGGCCTCGTTTGTCGAGAAGACCAAAGAAGACTATCCAGACTCCTTCATGTTGATTGACCCGCAGTTCTACATCAGCATGTACAGCCCCGCCAAAGATCGTCTCCTTCAAAGGTGGCCGCACTATACCGCCGGACGACGAGAGGCCGACTTCACGAGCGGGCAGCGTGTTCGTGGGTATGTGAAGTCCACGATCGACCTCCAGGCGGATATGCATGTCGATGTGCTCGTCTCTCCGACGATTCAGGTAAATGGCGTCGACGAGCGCTCTTACCAGATCGCGCTCAGTCTCGCAAATGAATCGATGGAGTACCATGCGAGCATGGACGGCGAAGACCGGGAGTTGTATCTCTCGTTCGTCCTTGGTGAGCAGGTGTTTAATCACCAACGCGGTATCGACGAGTTCCTGGATCTCATCACCACATGGGATATACACGGTCTTTATCTGATTATCGATCGTCCAGAAGCCGGCTACTCTCAGAGATTTGATCCCTCAAGGCTCGCGAATCTGATGTACGCGATCCATGTGCTCGGTTCGCTGAACGATATCAACATTGTGTGCGGGTATACCGATATTTATGGAACGCTTCTTCGTGCAGTCGGTGCAATGGCGACCGCATCGGGATGGAGTCAGGGCTGCCGAAGGCACCATCGCCCGGCGTTCCTCGAGCGGCGGGGCGGTGGTCGTCGACCACGCCCCAGGTATCTCTCGTTGCCGCTGCTGAATTCAATCATTCTGGGCGAGCTCGATCTGATCAATGACGTTGACGAGCTCGACAGTGTCCTGTCCGGCACACGTAGCGATGCCGTTCTGACAGCGGCCGCCTCACCAACGGCCGCCAACTGGGACGCCATGACTGCGACCCAGCAGCACTGGGAAGCCTTGTCTCTGCTTGATTCCAGCCTTGGTGGAGATGTCGAGACGGATCTCCAGGCAATCGAAGAGCGCATCGAAAGTGCACGGTTGATCTACACGGAACTGCAAGAACTGGGTGTCGAATTCGAGCGGGGCCCGCGCGGCACCGGAGACGGTCACTTAGACGACTGGGCAGAAGCGATCCAGCTCTTTCGCGGGAAGGCCGGGCTCTAAATCGGGATCAGCAAATTCCGCGATCGCTCGTACAAAGCTTGGCCTCGACCTTGGCTTTTGCTTCCGAGCGAGTGTCAAGCGCCGGCTTCTACCGTCCGGATCGTGCTCGATGAGTCCTATTCCGAAGGTATGGAAGAGATGGACGAATTCGGATGGGCGTTTCGTCGCGTTGCTGGGCATCACGACGTAGACACGGTGCGAGAATGCGCGATACCGAGCGGCCTGGTACAGGGCTCGTTTCCAGTCGCGCAGCTTGAACTCAAAGGCGCAGATCTCGACGCTCACCTCTGGGAAAGCCGGTCCCAAGAGAAACGATCCGCTCTGGGTCTGAGTAATGAGGCCGACGTCCATTGCGCGATAGAGCGCCGACCGGAATGTGCCCAGGCCCACACCGGCGGCGGCGATAAGCCGGCTCTCGGTGCACGGAAGTGCGAAACGAAGCTCCGCGACGATGCGGCTGACCGTGTGATCGGCGAGGGTGCCGGCCAGGTTCTCGCAGTATGTGAAACTTCCCTGGAATCCGGCCCAAACGGCGTCGGCTCGGCCGTCTGACCACGAGCATTCTTCGAGGATCTGTTCCGTATCGAAGCGCGCGCGCGGAGCCCAGAGCTCAGACCGAGCCTGAGCCAGAAAGCTGTCTTGGAGATCTTGTTCCCAGCGAAACATGCGTGCCCATCCCCCTGTACGCAGGTTAACCCGTCTCGGATGACTACAAACCGCGCCCGTCGTCCCGGTCTCGGTCCCGCTTGCGGGTCCGCCTGCGTCGTTCCATCTGCTTCTTGAACCCATCGACCAGATCCCGGGTGCGGTCATCAGCCTTGGTCGTCTGCTCGCCCCGGGCCTGGTCGGCGGTGGGGAAGGCCTCGCGGCCCGACTCGTCACGCGGGCGACCGATCTCCCACGCCGCCAGCCGCTGGAGCCGCCGCTCTTTCCAGGATGCCCGCAGCGCGGCCTCGTCCATGCGTTCGGCGAGGGTGAGCGTCTTGCTTTCGAGCGTGTAGGCCCGGTGCTTCTGGCGGAGCTGCTGCCGCTTGCTGGCGGCCAGCTCGACCCATGCCCTGCGGACCTCCGCGTTCTGCCGGCCTTCGAGGGCTTTGATCTGGGCCTGCTGGCGATCGCAGAGCTTCTGGAGCCTCAGCCCGCCTGACGCGAGCACCCCGAAAGCGTCTCGGAGAGCCGTCCTGCGATTTTCCGAGGCGAAGATCGCCCGGTAGTCGATGAGCCCGAGCGCGTTTTTGACGCGCCCGGTCAGTCGGGTCTCGTCCCGCCTGAAGGCCTGCATCTCGGCGTCCTGTTCGAGCTGGAGCGGAGCCCAGTGGTCCCGCCTGTACCTGTCCCGGATCGCCTTTCGAGCGGTGAGCTTCTGCCGCTTGGTTTCATCCGCGATCGACCGGCGCGAGGAGGTGTACCGGTCTTCGAGCTCACGCCTGGCCTTGGCCTTGCGGAGGTTCAGGGCCTCGGTCTTCTTGGCCAGGGCGATGTCTTTGGCGCGCTCTTGTGCGGCGATCCGCTCGCGGTCCGGGTGATCGCGGTGAGCCGCCTCGAGCTCGTAGATGTGCCTGGGCTTGTTCTTTGGGGCGACGACGTACTCGCCCCGGTCCCGCGCCGCGTTGTGGACGACGCGGGCGTCGCAGAGCACGTTCCCGCGCTCCTGCTCGTACTTCTGGGCCCACCGGCTCAGCTTGAGCTGGTCGTTCGAGGTGGGCAGCATGCGGCCGGTCTCGGGGTGGACCATGCAGAGCGCGACGTGGACGTGGGCGTGCTTCTCGTCGTTGTGGCAGACGATCAGGGCCTGGTGCTCGTCGGCAAACTGCCGAACTTTGTACTGCTTCGAGCGATCGCTGCCCAGGACCTTGAGCGATCCGAGGACCGCCCGCATCATCTCGTCGCGCGACAGGTCCTTGGATTCCTCGTGGTCCCAGGAGAGCGTGTAGTGCATCACGTGGCCCTTGGCCTTGCGGCCGGTATTGGGCACGCGGGCGGCGCGTTTCAGCTCGGCCTGGCTCATCGCCGTGGCGGCCATGATGCGTGTGGCGACGCGCGGGTCATCGGTCGCGATGTTGCGTGTCTCGGTGAAGGCGACGCGATGCGCCGAATCCGTCCGCCCCTTGTCGTGGAGCAGGTAGGCCGAGAGGCCCGCGAACGAGCGGCCGGATTTGGTGTGGATCCTACAGAACATCGGCCCCCGCGATCCGGTGCAGGACCTCGCGGAGCTCCTCGCCGACCGACTTCCAGTAGGACACGAACTCCCTGTCGAGGTGGGTGGCTTTGGCGAGCTGATTGACGTTGTTGCCGATCCGATTGACGGCCAGCAGCAGCGCGGCATCGCCCGCCCGAGCCGGTGGCGGTGGGGGGACGGTGTAGCCGCACGCCCGGCGCCGGAGGTACTCGCTCACGGTGAGCCCGGCGGCGTCCGCCTGGCCTCGGATGTGCTCGTGCTCGGCCAGGGTCAGCCGGACGACGGCGACCTGGCTGCGGCTCTGACTCGGTGGCAAAGGCTTGCGCGCCATGCCGGGTTCCTTTCTCCTTCGGCCCCGCATCCAAGGACGCTCCTTGGCCGGGTGTGCAGCGCCGGGACGCTGCTCGTTGGGGTGTCCAGAGGGGAGATGCGAAATCTCCCCTCGGTCCTGTTCCACCGGGGAAGCGGTGGTCCATGGGTGAGGTCCAGGAGAGGGCAGAGGCGAAGTCTCCCTCTCCGGTCACGATGCAACGGTGACCCGTTGCCCAGATCGCTCAGAAGGCCGCGTAGCGTCCTGTCGAGCGCGTAAATGTTATACATTTACATATCTGGCTACCCGTTTTTATGGAAGATAGCAGATCGCGGCACGCGATGCAACTTTGATGCAATTGTGGGTCAGCTACGGCTCATCGGCGGACCGAGAACGCGAAAGATTGACGGATCGGTTTGGTGGCCGTTGTGTTTGATTGGCAGTCTAATTAGGCTCGGGCTTTGGGCTTGCTACTGGTGGAACCAGGCTTACGCCCACGCCGTGCCGGGGGGGCCGATGGCTCCATGTAGATCTCAACCTCGCGTAGCACCTTTGAGAGGATCTCGGCAGCCTCACGGCATCTCGAAATGCGAAAGTCCGCGATCGTCTGATCGAGTTCCTTCAGCATCGATTTGTGGTTCTTGGGTTTGGCCTCAAGGATCGAGTCTTTGAATTCCTGGGCCTTCCGGATCGGTTCCGAAGGCGCGTCAAGCCACTCGTTTAGGCCAGGCAGAATGGAACGAATGAGCTCTTCGCAGGATTTGTGCATGACCGGGAGAATAGCCCAGAACGTTGAGATTTTCGAGCCGGGGATCCGTTTGTTGAAACCAAGGCGTTCCGAGCTTGGATTTGGGAGCATTTCGTCGCCCAGCTCCGATAGTGGATGCGTTGATGGCCCCGTCGTACACTTCGCCCTTGTCGTCACGGAGAACCGGCGGCAGATGACCCGAGCCACGGAAGCGGCAGCGGGCCAGATGATGAGATATGGCTGAAAAATCAGGTCTCGACACTGTGATTGAGACGGACGGGGACGCAGAGTCTTGCGATCCTCCTGTGGTCAAGACGAGATCCAGGAAGAGACGGAATACAAAACAAAATCTTGACAGAAGTGCCTGTTTCATGCCATCTGATGAGATGGTAGATGATCGGCCCAATAGCGCCCGTGCGAGGAAGCTTGCTGCTGAAGAGGATATTGCAACCCTTCGTACAGCTTTGTACATCAAGCTCGGCAACGCGTATCCGGGGCCGGATCGGCCCGCAGAAATCGATGCGCTACGAAGCCTCCTCGCGTTCGATCACTTCAACGAGAACCCAGCCACCGCCCCGATTCCGAGAGCCTGGCTCTGCGAGAACGGCCTCTCACAGGATGACCGCATCGGTCGGTTCCAAGAGTTCTTCTCGAAGAAGGCCGGCACGGAGTTGGAGAGCGTGGAAGTCGCCAAGGACTTCGTCAGCGAGGTCAATCATCTGTGTGGCAAGTTCAACCTGCACTTGAGGCACCCGGTAGCGGGCGATTTTGTGGGTCGGCTCGCTGTCAACAAACCTAAGCCGGGGTTTGCGTACATCACACTCCAGAGCGGATCGGGCAACAAACGTGGCTTACGAACTCCTTCGTTGATGTTCCCTCACGACCTCAAAGTCATCTAATACCACCACAACTGGCTATGTACCGAAGTCTCTTCCACGAACAAACGCGCAATAATTGCGCGTCTATCGAACCCAACTTGCACAAAGTGTGCTAGTCAGCTACTCTCGCTCCGCCGGCACATGGCGAGCCGGGTTGGACACACAGCGAGGCACAAGAAGCGTGCGCCGGCACGCACTCTTGATGCCGTGAGGAGATGCTCGATGGCAAATTACAAGAAAGTCGCGGGAGGTCAGTGGGGCGCGTACAAAAAAGAGGAGTCGCCCTGGGGGGCAATCCTCGGTTGGGGCATCGCGATTCTGATCTTGCTCGGCCTGATCGGTTCGTGCTCCAACGACGCCGAAGGCCAGACCGTCAACACGATCGTCAACAAGTAACCCGCAGCCCCCGCCCGCCGAAAGGCGGGCGTTGGGGGCTTTCTCGTTTCAAGCAAATCGAATGCGCTCGATCTCATCGAGCGAGGCCTCGTGGTTCCGTCGGTCATACAGCGCAGTGGTTCGGGGAGAGCTATGTCCCGCGAGATACTGAGCCATTTCAAGAGCCCCCTGGTTCCGCAGGAACGCCGTGACGCCCGTCGCACGGAAGGAGTGGTTGCAGAAGCTGCCACCGAGGCCGGCCCGCCGGCACCGACGCTTGACCATCGCCAGGGCCTCGCGCGGGTCGAGCCGGCGGCCCGTGAAGCCCTTCCTCGATCGGTCGAGCGATCGGAACAGCGGACCGCCGTCGTCGCCCAGGAAGTCGATGTAGGCGTCGAGGTACTCGATCGCTGCGTGATGCACGGGCAGCTCGTGGTGCTTCCCGCCCTTCTCGATGAACCTGACCATCATCCGACGGCCGACCTGGTAGTAGTCGCCCACGTCGAGGTTCAACACCGCCGAGATCCGCCCGAACGTGTAGAGCATCACGCCGATCAGAGCCCGGTCCCGAAGACCGGCGGCCGTCGTCGTGTCGATCGATTGGAGCAGCCGCTTCACGTCGTCGTTCTCAAGAGCGGGGGTCTTGCCCGTCTTGACGACGTGCTTTGGGCCTCGCACCGAGGCGGCGGGGTTCGTGGGCAGGATCTGGTGGATCACCAGGTACTGGCCCAGCATCCGGATCGCCGAGAGGTGCTGCTTCACCGAGGGGGCCGCCAGCTCGGTCTGAAGCTGCTCGATGTACGCCGCGACGTGGAAGGGCCGCATCAGACGGAGCTCGATCCGCTGCTCGGCCGCCCAGTCGAGATACCGGCACACCGCTCGCAGGTACGCGCGGCGGGTGTTGGGGTTGCGGATCTCGGCGGCGAAGAACTCGACGAACGCGGTCTGCGCATCCTCGCCGAGCTCGGCGATGGCGAGGGGCAGCAGGGGAAAGACGGCGGGTGCGAGCTCGGTGGAGGGGTGGTTGTCGGGGGTCATCGGGGCCTCGTCTGGAGCGTTGTACGGCATCTGATAAAGGACATTATCAGTTACCGAATCGGGGCGCAAGTCGCGGGAGCTTGAATATGCCAAGGGTCGTCGTTGCGAGGGTCCAAAGAGCCGTCGTCATCCACCGTGCGCACCGGTCGGCGTTCGTCGTCCGCCGGCGAAGGAAGCTCTTCGATGTCGCGCACGTCATCCGCTGCCTCGTCATGGCGGCGATCGGCGTGAGCAGCCTCTGGTTCGCGGCCAAGGACCACAGCAAGCTCGACCGCATCGAGCGGCAGTACCTGGGCGCGTCGCGCAGCGAGGGAGGCCGCTGATGTCCAAACGCCCAGAATCCAGACCGACCCTCCTCGACCTGCTGATCGGCTTCTCGGCGTTCGCGCTGTTCCTCTGCGGCGGCTGGAAGCTGCTCGAAGTCGAGATCCGCAAGAGCGACCTCAAGCAGCAGCTCCGCGACGTGGAGATGGCCCCGGCAGACCGTCAGTTCCTGGAGTTCGTCGAGATGAAGCGATCACGCCCGGATCAGAACGCCGATCAGTCCGACGATCTCCTGGCCGGCGTGCCTCGCGGCACGGGCCGGACCGGCACCGTCACGCAGAGCGTTTTCCCTGCCGCCCAAGCGATCGCCGAGGCCTTCGCCTGCGGGATCGATCAGCTCAGGCCCGGTCTGATGCTCGTCGGCGGCGTGAACGGCAACGATCGCCTCATCGCCGTCCCGAACCCCACCAACACCGTCATCGTCGCCGGCTCGCGCGCGGGCAAGGGTGTCTCCCACCTCGAACCCATGATGCAGACCGACCGTTCGTCCCTGCTCGTGTGCGACCCCAAGGCCACGCTCGCTTCGTACCTCGAATTCCGCGAGCGCGTCATGGGCCACGACTGCCACCTCGTCGATCCGATGCGGATCAGCCAGAAGATCGCTCACCCCTACCGCACCGGCTTCAACATCATGGCCGGCGTCGATCCAGAGGACACGGACCGCGTGATCGACATCGCCGGCGTGATCGCCGACTCGATCGTCAAGCAGTCTCCGCGCGGCGAGGCCCACTGGGACCTGGCTTCACTCATGTTCCTGGAGGGCGTCGCGGCCCATGTCATGAGCTCGCCGATCTACGAGGGCAAGCGGAACCTGGGCACCGTCTACGACCTCGTCATGAACGCCGCCGAGGACGGCGACGAGGACGAACCCAGCACGCTCGAAAGAGAGATGATCGAGAGCGAAGCCGCCGACGGCTTCATCGCCGCATCCGCGCACGCGCACTACGACCGGCACGAGCGCGAGCGCAGCTCGGTCCTGTCCACGCTCCGCCGGCACTGCGACTGGCTCAAGTACCGACGCATCCGCGAGCTGCTGTCTACGGACGGCATCACGCCCTCGAAGATGCTGTCCAAACCGACGACGGTCGTCGTCGCCCTGCCGGCCTCGAGGCTCGGCCTGCTCTCCCCCCTGCTCCGCCTGCTGATCAACGCCACGATCGACGCGGCCGAGCTCGGCGAGCACCGGCACGGTTTCCAGACGGGCAAGGGCGGGCACCCGCTGCGCGTCGTCATCGACGAGGCTGCTTCCGTGGGCCACATGAAGTCGGTAGAAGACGGCGCGTCGCGTCTGCCTGGCGTCGGGGTCACCTTCACGACCGTGCTCCAGGATCTGGCCCAGGCACGCTCGATCTGGAGCGACCGATGGGAGACGTTCATCGCCAACAGCGGCGTCACCGTCTTCTTCGGCAACACCGACCTGACCACACTCTCGCATATCGAGAAGCGGCTCGGCAACACGCTCGTCTACACCCAGTCCAAGTCGAACACCAGCTTCCGATCCACCGTCCAGGACGGCGCGACCGGCAGCGGCTTCAGCGTCACCACCCACCCGCTGCTGAGCGTCCCCGAGATCGCCAGGATCTTCGGCAGGGCCGACAAGCAGAGACGCCAGCTCGTCTTCGTCGCCGGGCACGACCCCATGATCACCGAGCGGATCCTCTCGTACGAGCACCCCCAGCTGCACGGAAGGGTCAGCCGTGAGCCGACATAAGATGCAAACACAGACCGCGCCGAGCTGGCCCAGGAAGCGAGAAGAGGCCGACGGCTCGATCTCGCTCAAAGGCCGATACGTCGGCGCGGGCCGGTTCTACATCGCCACGGTGGTCGCCCGCGTGCTCTCACGCCTGGCCGCCCTGGCGATCTTCGCTTCGGCCTTCCTCGGTCTTGCAGCAAGCACACTCCCCCACTTCCCGAGCGAGAGCCCGTTCTGGCGGGTGTTCTCCGAGCTCGCCGAGCTCCGGCATCAGATCAACACGCTCTTTGCGGCGCTCCCGGGCGATCTGGGATCCCAGATCGGCTACGACCCCTACGCCCAGGCCAGCATCCACATCATCGTCCTGTCGATGATCCTCGGCTCGTTCGCCAACGTGATCGCATCGGTGCTCGTCTGGGGTTTCTTCCTGGCGCTGTGGCCGATCGCGAGCAACAAGATCAGCCTGCGGATCGCCGGCGACTCGCTCACGGTACACAAGTTGCCGCGATCGCTCGTCTACCCGCGCGACCAGCGCACGCACCTCACCGTGAGCCTGGGCGTCTTCGAGCGGCACTGGATCCAGCGGATGCCGTCCGGGCGGAGAAGCAGGCTCGGACGCGTCTGCTCGATCAACTGGGAGCCCAGGCTCGTCCTGACGGAGTTCGGGTACCGCAGGGCCACACTCGCGGCCATGCGGTCCGAAACCAAGCCAGCCATGCTCGTCGCCGCCGTCCACGACGCGATGTATGAGACGGCAGACGGGGCAATCCGAGAGGAAGTTGCAAATTTCTTTGGTTGAGCTGCGCAAGGAGCTCACGAGCGCCCACTACATGGGTGAAGGGGAACGGAAAGCCCCGAACAGCAAAGGAGACCACACGATGGCACGCGAGAACGAGAACCGCAACAACGCAGCACTGACCGCAGAGAGCGCCCGCAGGGACAGCGAAAACGAGATCAGCGAGGTGATCAAGGTCACCGAGCGTGAGCGCCGGACGCTGGAACGCGAGACCGTCACCGAGACCCCCCGCCGTGACGAGGGACGCGACGACCGCAACGACAGCGACGCGAACCGTCGCGACCGGAGCGAGGATCGCCGGGCGAGCTGAGCAGCGAAGGACAAGACCGAGCAGGAACCACCACACGGGCACACACGAGATCAGGAGGACCCAAAAAGCCACTCTCCACAGCTCCGAGCGTCCGAAAGGGCGACCGGAGCTTTCCAACCGCAGACCCACACTGCGAGAAGGGACCGTCCGATGCCCACACCAGACCTTCGCGAGAGCGAACAGGAATACACGTTTGAGGAAGCCGTGACACGAGACCCAACCATCATCGAGACGATCTGGAAAGCGGCCGGCCGAGCCACAAGCTCGAACCGCGACCCGAACGCCCAGGAGGTAGTCGCGGGCCAGGTCACCGTCGAGAGCGTCAAGGACAAGCAATCGACGGCGCTGGTCGAAGAGTGGCACCCGATCGTGACGATCCGTGCCCAGCGCAAGGCCGCACGGTACAACAACAACCCGCGTGAGCGGGACCGCGTCGCCGACGGCAGCAACACGATCAGGCAGCACGCGGTCGATTCGGCCGAAGAGTTCCGCTCGCTCATCGACCTCATCGAGGAACAAGTTGAAGAGCTGGACGCCGAGGAACGCTGGTTCCTCAGCGAGGTGCGCCGGATCGTGTCCATCGTGACCACAGTCGACTACCTGCTCTGGGACGAGCAGAGCGCACGCGAGCTCGACGAGTACCTCGCGGAGAACATCAGCTTGGCCGAGCATCCGAACAAGGATGAACCCGGGTTCGACAAGGACGCACGGCTGAGCGTGCGCAAGGTGCAACTGCTCCGCCAGTCCATCGGGCGGAAGCTCCGAACATGGCGAGACCGACGTCGCGGCTAATCGAAAACCTGGACCGCACGCCGGCCAGAACACACAGCCCGCACAGACCGTTGCCACGTCGGAGAGGCCGGCCAAGGGCCGCCTCTAGAACCGCACGCCAAACAGTCGATGACCACACAAGACGTGTGCTCGATATTCGAGGCTTGCGCCATCACCGCAGGATGCGGTAGCCTCAAGGAATGAACATCATGGCCACACAGGAACCAGAACAGAAGAAGGCACAGATCCTCCTCGACACCGTCACGCAATTCGCGGGCGAACGCGTCGTCAACCGCGCCGGGCTCCGCCACGCCCGCGAGATCATCCGGATCGTGTTCTTCGCCGGCCACCGTGACCCGACGCTCCCCGTCTACGACTACATCGAGAGCGCCGAGCACACCGAGGAAGAATCCACCGCGCACATGGAGGCCTTCGCCGCCTACGCGCTCGGCTTCTTCTTCCGCAAGGCCGAGACGAAGCCAGAGATCAGCGGCAAGCCATCGATCGAGCCGTAATCCGCGAGATCACTCAGGACGGTGGTAGCGGCACGACTCTTTGAACGAGAGCAATCCGCCGAGCATGGTGAACTCTCGCCGACGCTCCAACAGGGCCGGAGACGGAGCGGATCCCAGGCGTTCCCACGCGAACCGAACCAGCCGCCAGACCGAACTGAACACAGAGATAGCCGTGTCGACCATTTGAGGTCTCCTGTAGATGGTGGCGGCCCGTGGGGCACGCCCGGTGAGTAGCGCCCGCGATCGGAACGGGCATCCAGTAAGACGGGCTCCATCGAGCCGCTGAAGGCCCAATTGTAGGTCGCTTCTTGGCCGGCGGAACGGGCGATCGAACGCCGATCTCCTCTCATAGTCAGCGCTCTAGAAACAATCCCGATCTCTCTGACGTGCTGCACCGCAGCAACGAATCTGTTTGACAGAACACCGAGATCCGTGGCACCAAGCCCGTTGACATAAACAACCAACGGGAAGCGCATGCCCATCGACATCTACCAGGCGGTCACCGACCGCATCCTCTCGATCCTCGACCAGGGGGTCGTGCCCTGGCGTCAGCCGATCCGCAGCACCGGAGACGAGGGCCTCCTGCCCACGAACCTCGAGTCGGGCCGCGAGTACCGGGGCATCAACGTCTTCCTGCTCGCTATGACAGCCTGGGCCGAGGGATTCCGCTCGCCCTACTGGATGACCTACCGGCAGGCCGCCGCCAAGGGCGGTCACGTCCGCAAGGGCGAGAAGGGATCGCTCGTGATTTTCTGGAAGCAATTCGCCACACGCGACAAGAAGACCGACGAGCCCATCAAGATCCCGGTCCTTCGCCACTACACCGTCTTCAACGCCGAGCAGTGCGAGGGGATCGAACTCCCCTCCCCCACCGCCCAGGACGAGGCGAATGCATCGCCGTTCGAGCCGATTGAAGCCTGCGCCGCGATCGTCGCCGGCTACGCGAATGGGCCGGCCATCGAGCACCGGGGCTCACGCGCGTGCTACAAGCCGCTGACCGACACCGTGCAGATCGCAGAGCCCGAGAGGTTCGAGACGCGAGAGTGTTATTACGGCGTGTTATTCCACGAGCTGGTCCACTCTACCGGGCACAGTTCACGCCTCGATCGCGGGCTCGACAAAGAGCTGCGGCCATTCGGGAGCCCGGACTACTCACGCGAGGAATTGATAGCGGAATTCGGCGCTGCGTTCCTGGCTGCTACTGCCGGCATCGGTGCACAGACCGTCGAACAGTCAGCGGCCTACATCGACGGGTGGCGGAAGAAACTCGTGAACGATAAGAAGATCATTGTTACTGCCGCCGGAGCTGGCCAAAGGGCTTCGGAGTATATCGCCGGCTGTGAACACAAGTAGCTTGAGAGGGGTTGCAAGGTCAATCCGAGTCGGCTACTCAGGTCTCAGCTGAACACCACACATATTTAGCATTCTGATGACTATCTCTGGACGATGAAGCTTCGACATTTCGACCTGAGATGACATACAACGGTTCCAAAATCGACGACGAGCCTCATAGTTGATCGTTGGTACTTCGATTCGATCAAGCCCCACCAGCCCGTCAACCTCCTGATATGCACCGCTCCCGGTATGCCAGCCTCTCCCCAGTGCAATTACAGGTTTATCCATCATCATGGCCCGAAAGAGCATGTTGCTATTGACCCCAAGAGTGAGACACGACTCCCGGATCAGCCGTTCATTTAGTGGCTCGTTGCGTGAACCGAACGTCGTCCTCACTACGAGATGGCTTCCTCGCACATAGTCGTCAATCCCAATATCAATTCCGACATCAAGTGGGTGTGGTTTGATCACGACAAACATACGGCCACCACACAGATCTATGACCCTCCGCACTAGAGCTGTAAAGTCGTGAACACTAGAGTCGTATCGAACGACCGAATCCATTGGCCGTTGCAACGGAAGGAATACAAACGGATACTCAATCCGCCCTTCTATTTCATGAAATCGCAGAGGGCGCCCAATCTCGCTGTGAATCACAGGAGGCGACACGTTCGAATCGTGAATTGTGCTCTCATTCTCTCCATCGTCTATCCAGGACAATGCGATCCGCGATGATGCACTCTCGCCTATCGGGTCAAACACGGCCGATCGGTAATGTGGATAGAACCCATAGTCCATGAAGACTGTCTGAATCCCAGACTCAGCTATCGCATCGAGGATGTCGGTTTGCATCGAGTAGAACCGCTGCCAGGTCACCAAACAGTGATATCTCTTGCTCGATATCGCGTCTAACAACTCCTGCCGGCGCTCCATATTGTTCCGAGGCAGCCAATCACATCCATGCCCCATGACCTGAAGCGCGGACGCAACGGACTGAAAGAACTCGCTCTTCCCGCGTTCCCAGTGCGCAAGTAAAAATCGCATAAAGTCAATTATTGCTGCTGGTGACCGACAAGCAGTAGCCTGCTCGCGTCCTGCTCTTTGATCCAGACGAGAAGGCGGGCGGAGCCGATCCGCCCCACCACACGAATATCCGCTGCTTCCTTGGCGATCACGGCTGTTGCAAATGAGCCAGGTATTTCATCGATGTAGTCGTCCCCCCGACCATCCGGGTACCAACGCCCAGCCACCCACGAATCGCCATTTCGATAGATCATAACCGGAAATTCCAGGACTACTCCATCGAGCTTGACAGAAGAAACGACTTCCGATTCTCGCAGACACGCCACTTCAGAGGTCGTCTCGTCAACGAGCAGGGCTCCGATTCTGCTCCCGTTCCAGTCGACAAGGCGGGCAGATCGTACTTCCGGTTCTCTTGGTATAAACCGTCTGTCCGGATATATGCGTATCTCGCCATCATCCTCTGAGGGCAGGTTTGCACTGAACCGGATCTCTCCGGCCATTGTGTAGTAGGGCTTGCCCGCATCGCCGTCTTCGCAGCTGTGAAGCAGCTTTGGCGCAACCCTATCTGATTCAATCGGCACCTGTATCGAGTACCACTCCGAACACTGTTCTCCTGGTACTCGGTCACCGCTGCCCTGCACCGGCCGCCTCACTTCCAACAGGGCGTGCCTTGAATTGAGCGTCCAGTGGACACTTGTGACGCCAGAGGAGAGCGCGTCTGACACCACACACGACTCGTGCGATATGGGGCTTAGAACGCCGCACTCTAGAATACACAGCTGTATTTCGTCGCCGTCACGGACCAGCATCCCAACGCGATCTCCACGGGACGTAATTGAGCCCGCAATAATCCCTGCATCAGGTCCATAGATCTCAAGCTCAACAACTCCGATGCGGTCGTCCATAAATCTAGGACCCGGGCCCTCGCTGATCACCGAGCACACCAGAACCAGACTCAGACTTTTCATGATCATGGTTTCGGAATCCCCAAGTCATCAAAGATCGCGTCAGCATAATCGCCGGGGCCTTTGCCGTCTTGATAACGCCAGTCGTCTGGATCGTGTATTGCGCCGCCCCAAACTGCATTACCACCATTGTATCTTGCCAGTGCCCACCATAGTCTCGCACGCACATCGCCAGAACCGGATGCCGGATTGGTTGGCTGTGTTACCAGTCCTGTCATCAGCTTTGTGCTTAGGTTAATATTGTCGCTTGGAAGATATAGATTTTTCTGAGCATTAACTGCGTTATACGGCTGAATTTGAAGAAATCCTAATCCGCCGTCGGTGAAGTGGTGCCCATCAGCCGCTGAGGGCTCCCCAATCTTGACACTCGTGGTACTAAGAGCCGGGGCCGTCGACAAGTTGAAACAGTGTGTCCCGGACGATTCTTTCATGATATGCGCAGAGATCACCTGCGCTGCGGACACGGGGTTTCCAGAACCGTCTGTCAGTCCGCCGATCGCCTGTGGGTGATTGTAACTCCACTCCGTGATCGCGTCGTTCACCCACGTATTGAATTGAGGATGATTTACATCGACTTGCGTGTTGTAAGGAGATTGGAGGCTGTTCTCGACTTCTTCCCATAGCCTCTTAAGGTCGAGAGGCAGAAGGTTATATGTGTCAGAACGCACTGCGCTCGCGGCGAAGATTCCAAAGTTTTTAGTCTCATCTGCCAGCCTTGACCATGTTTGCGAGCTGTCGTTGATGTAGTAGACCGGCGAGCCAGCCACCTCTTCATTCTTAAGGTATCTTCCTCTTTCCCACTGCGTCAGCCGCCCCTTGTCGAGGTAGTGTGCCTGGATCAGAGCTCGTGCAAGCATGTCGACATGACTGTTATATGAAGTCTTGAGTGATTGATTGTCAGCGTTGATCGGCTTGCTTGAAACAGTTGCGTAAAGTGTTTTGAGGTTATTTTCTGGGTCTGTGTAGGTGGCTTCAACAGTAAATGTTAGATTGAGCGATGTAAGATCAGAATCCGATCGCCAATGGATTGTGCGCTCATCGGTCGGTCCAGTTGGATCTATGTACTCAATCCATTCAATTCCATTGTGATACGTTCCAACTGCTTGCCCGTTTCGTTTGATGCTCCACGAAACTGCCGTGCCGTCCTTAATCGGTGGCACTGATAATCGGAGCATGTACCCCGGCAAGTAGTAGTCGGGATCTTCGCCTGGATCAGGGTCATGCACCAACGCGCGGATCTCTTCGCTCTGTGCATCTGTATCGGATGCGCTCGCCACATATCGAATGCGAATCCGGTCTGACGGTGGCTCCGCTGATGAGCTTCCGATTGGAGAGGAGGTGACCGGCGGTGTTGGAGATGGAGATCCGGGCGGTGTTGAGGTGGGAGATGGAGATCCGGGCGGTGAATTCGTTGGGGATGGGGTGCCCGGTGGGCTTACCGTTGGGCTGTGTGGAGGGCTCGGATCCGGCGATCCTGTCGTTGGGCCGGGTGTTTGCTGCTGCGGTTCTGGGTCCATAATGCACTCCCTAATCCCGTCCTATTCCGATCGTTCTCTCTTTCTGTTCAGTCTACATCGAGCAGGTCTACGCGCCGGGCATCATCTAGCGGATTGTCATGTAGTTTGCATGTATTTTGAAGCAGTGGGTAAGAACTGCGCCTGGCATTGGAGAAACTGCTGATGAGAATCACTCTGACTCACGATCGATCACACACTGCATTCGTTGAATCTCACGATCTTGCAGGGCATCTACAGCCAACTTCCATCTTTCGATCGACCAACCCTTGCTGACCCTGGCGATATGGAACGGGTCTTCCAGATTCGCCTTGCGTGCTGCTCTGGTGCAGGCGACGACGAACCGCTCATCGTCGGTAAGTTCGTGGTCTTGTTCCGGGCGTTCCTGCCCCTCGCCCCCCCACTCCTGCCTGGGTTGGACGCTCGGCCCGTTGTGGAGTTCCCGGATGCGGCGAGAAGCCTCGTCCTCGTCGTGCTGGGTGATGAACTCGAACTTGCGTTCGCGGAGCAGCCAGAAGAACAGCGCCCCGGCCCTGCTCCCTCGCGAGCGAGCCCGCTCGGCGAGCGAGAGGAACGCGATCCGCCCGGCCTCGCTGGGCGAGCTGAGCCCGATGGCGCAGGCCTGCCGGTGCAGCTCGATGAGCCGCTCGGTGCTGGCCAGGTCCGAGGCCCTGATGTCGCGGATGCTCGGCGGTCCGCCATTCGGATCTCTCGGCGATCGTCTGCCTTCTCTTTTCCTACTGCCCGTTGAGCCCGTTGGCGAAACACCAGACGGTCCTGCCCGCGTGGGGGCGGGCTTTCTGGTGTTTAAGTGTTCTCCCTTTAGGGAGAGAGAACCTGTTCTATATGGGCTGGCAGATCCGGCGGAAAATTCAGCGTTTGGGCTGGCAGATCCGGCGGACGGGACGGGCCTGGTCTCG
Organism: Ostreobium quekettii; assembly: GCA_905146915.1. Classification (NCBI taxonomy): domain Eukaryota; kingdom Viridiplantae; phylum Chlorophyta; class Ulvophyceae; order Bryopsidales; family Ostreobiaceae; genus Ostreobium; species Ostreobium quekettii. Next base: position 29,054 of record CAJHUC010000334.1, on the reverse strand, counting down.
GCCTGCCCCCCCACCGCTGCCGTCGAGTCGGGGTGCTTCCAGTCGGTGACGATCCGGTCGTGCAGCCCGTAGCGGTTCATCATGATCTGGCTGACTTCGAGGGGCTCGAGCCAGCCCAGGTCGATCAGCGTGCTGCGTGCATCGGTGACGGCGCGGCGGCTGATGCCGAAGACCTCGGCGACCCAGGAAAGCTTGTAGCGCCCGTCGGTGCGGTAGTCGCCGGTCTCCTTGTGCCAGAAGAGCCCGCGGATGAGCATGGCGATCACGAGGGCGGTAGTCGCCTTCGAGAACCCCGCCGCCAGCGCGCGGAGCATCCGCCTCGGCACCGGCACGGTGCGACGGCGGTTGGGGATGTGCTCAAACATCGTCCAGAAGCCGCTCAGATCGTCAATCCTGATCTGGTCGGCGGACCGGGCGAATGCGATGCTGTGAGCCGAGAGATCGGCCAGGGCGAGCGAGCGGAGTCGATTGAGGTCGCCGGTGATCTCGGAGCGGGCCTTTGGTCCGCCCCCCCAGCCCCCGACGAGCCTTATCACCTCATCGACGGTGTAGAGCGGCGTGCAGTCCGCCGGGCCGTAGCGACGCTTCTCCGCCATCTCGTGGAGGGCGAAGTAGACGCGGAGCTGCCTTCGGGTCAGATGGCCCGAACCGTGCAACCACCACGCCAGAGCGAGCTGGTGCGTCGTGATGGCCCTGTAGCTGCCCTCGATGCGGTGGGTCCGCTCGCCGCGTCGCGATGCGGACCGGTCTCGTTGCGTTCCCCCGCTGCCCTCCGGGCGTGACAATCGTGCCTCCATGCACGGCTCCTTTCCGTGCGTAGACACAGCGATACCCCGTGCCGAAGCGGAGCTCCTTGACGGGGGGCACGATCTGAGCTAGCTTGGGGGTGCGAAGTCCAAGTTTGCTCGTCACGGCTCCGCCGGGACGCTGCGACATTGAAGACCGCCCAGCCTTGATGGCTTAGGGCGGTTTTTCTTTGGATTGGGGATTACGCTGTGTCCACGCCTCCTTCTGCTGATCGATGAACCCCTCCGCGCCGGGCGGTGCGGAAATGTGGGGTGACAGTTGCTGTCATCGTCAATATCTCGTGAGTCGGAGCACCGCGTCAAGCTCGTAACGCGCGCGCTGACAGACACTTGCAGCGAAATCCGAGCGAGACATAGGCATGAGTGTGAGACCAGTGTCCCAGAGTCGTTTTAGTGTGGTCTCACAGTAGTGTGTGTCTGGGACAGTAGTCCCAGAGGCGCAAAGCCTGAATATGCATGGGGTTCGGCGCGACAAAAGGCACGTGAGTCTGGGACTGTAGTCCCAATCTAAAACGGGAATGAGACTATAGACCCAGACAGGGGGTTGACATTCTGGGACTGTAGTCTCATAGTGAATACAGCCGATAAAAATCTTGTGGAAGGAGTCGCAAGCATGGGTACAACGATCGTCACGGCCAATCAGAAGGGCGGATGCGGGAAAACGACCACGGTCGTCAGTCTCGCGGCGGCCCTGGCCAGCAAGGGCTACGAGACCACGGTGGTGGACTGCGACCCCCAAACCAACGCAACACAGGCCTTCGGGATCGAAGCCGAGGACCTCAAGGACGACCAGTTTACGGTGGTGGACGCGTATCTCGCCAAAAAGCCGGCCGACCAGATCGAGATGCACTTCCCGGACCGCTTCGGGGGGCGGATGCATCTCGTGCCCGGCAGCCGGGGCATCTCCACCATCCAGTTCCGCTTCGATGCCCAGATCAATGAGCGTCTGGCGACCCAGGAGATCACCCAGATCGACGCCGACAACCTGAAGGACGAGCAGCGCAAGCGGCTGCGCACCTCGCTCGAGTCGCTCCGCGACAAGCGGGATTTCGTCCTCATCGACACGGGTCCCGAGCTCCAGCTCGTGATGACGACGGCGATGATCGCCGCCGATCGGTACATGATCCCGATGATCCCGTCTGGGTTCGACCTCAAGGGGCTGAAGCTGCTGCTGAAGGCCGTGACACAGATCCGCGACCGATACCAGCCAGATCTGGCGATGATCGGGCTGCTGCTGACCAAGCTCAAACGCAGCAACCTGGATATGGAGATCCGCGAGCACCTGCTCTCGATCTTCACCGAGGACGAGCTTTTCCGCTGCGGGATCTCGGACAGCGTCCGCCATCGCGAAGCGACGCTCTACGGAAAGTCCATCCACGAGCACGCACCTGGAGAGCCCGCGTCCGAGCAGTACATGGCGCTGGCCGACGAGATCCTCGAACGGCTCGGGAATCCCATGCCGCTGAGTGCCGGACAGAAGGTGACTGCGGCCGAAATCGAGGTCAAACCGGTGGCCCAGACCGGCGCAGCGGTGGGGGGGTGATCTGAGCGATGGCCAAGCGCAGAGCAGGACTGCCCGAGGGGTTTACCCTCGATATCGAGAGGCCGGCCGACAAACCGATCCGCATGGGGGACTACCTCGACGAGATCGACGCACGGCCCGCCGGATCTGGCGTGGCTGTTGCGCGTGAGAGCGAGATAGCCACGCCAGAGTCGGTATCGGAACCCACCTCGACGGCCCGAAAGCCACAAAGCAGCACAAAGAGGGCCGAGAAGCCCCCTACACAGGCGAAGGTAGCTTCTGAGCCTTCGGGCACCACAAAGGCACCCAAGGCCGCCAGAGCGGCTCCTGCCAGCGCAGAAGTGCCGCGTACACGGCTGAATGTCAGCGTCGACGGCCAGCGCAAGCTGGATGCCATCTGGCAGCGCATGCGAGAATTTGGCCCGGAGAAGACGCTGCGCAAGTCAGAGATCATCGAAGCGATGATCCTGGCCACGTACGAGGCGAGGGACCAGCTCGATCTGTCGAATGTCCGGCGTCGCGGCAAGTACGGCTCAACGACGCACAAGAACTTCCCCATCGCCCTGGCCGAGAGCGTCAAGCGTGCGATCAGCGAGATCACGGGTTCGGACTGACTGGGACTCTGGTCTCAGACTCGTCGATGAGACTGGTCTCAGACCACGAATCAACAGCCCTTGCGTTTTTGCGGCCGGACTTTCTCAACAACAGTGGTGCGAGGGGACCGCTTAGCTTTGGCCTTGGTGACAAACTTCCCTGTAATTGCACTTCGTGCGCGTGTTCCCTGTTTCATTTCAAGTACCTCCTGTTCACAGGTACGTCGGGATGCGCCGGATGTTTGCTGATTTCTCCGGCGAGCAGAAAACTCACTTATAGAACTCGATGGCGTGACTAATACGGCTGGCGATTTTGAGGGTTGTAGCGGTCGAGTAGCACGTGAATCCGCCCTGTGCGCCGGATCCAATTCCGCTTGTCATACATGGATTTTTTGAGCTGCCGCTCGACGAGCAGCGCCGAGTGCCGGTCCAGGAAGCACCGCACAGCGAGCAGCCGCCAGCGTCGTCCCCGCGTGTACCCGGTGTTCTTTGGCGCGTTGTGCTCGCGGAGGCGTCGCCGGAGATCTCCGGTCATGCCGGTGTAGGTCGTGCCGTCGTCGGGCGACCAGAGCAGGTAGACGTGGAAGCGGGGGAGGTGCCTCATAACGGAGCGAGAGACGGGGCTCTTGGCCCTTGTCTCACCTCGTCGTTCCAGTCCGTGCCCCGCACCTGCGGCCTGTCCGCCGCGTACGCAAGGTCCTCGCGCCCCAGCCCGTCGAAGATCGACCCGAGCCGATCGAGATACCCGTCGCCGGCCTCGTCATTGTCGACGGCCGCCACGACCCGCGAGCCCTCGGGCATTCGTTCCATCGCCTGGCGGAGCAGGGCGGGCTGGTCGTTGTTGAGCCCTCCGGAAAAACTGACGAAACGCGTGCGCTGTGTGCCCCGGATAACGCCATATGAGAGGGCGTCGATCGCCGACTCGGCGATCACCAGGGCGGCATCATCCTCCCCGGTCGAGCTGTACCAGAGCCCCTTGGTGCCGCCCTTGCTGAAAGACACAAAGTTGTGGTTCCGGGCCTCATATCCGCACAGTCCAGAGCCGTTGAAGTGCGGGAAGACCGCGTTGCCGCGATCGTCCACACGCACGCGATCGACGAAGCTGCGCAGGGCGAGCACGGAGGCCGGGAGGCAACGCTCCTCGTTGAGAAAGCGGTGCCGGCCGGAGTCGAGCGGGCGGAAGCACTCGTAATCACGGCGCACGCCCAGGATGTCACGCTCGATCGGGACCAGGGGGGCCAGACCGGGCAGCATCCGGCTCTGCGTCCTGCGCGTCGGCGGTGGGGGGGCCACGCCATGCAGAAAGGGACGCAGAGCCTTGCGGACCTCGCCGAGGCTGCCGCCCCGGCGACGCTGCCAGAAGTCGATCACGCTGCCGTGGTCTGCTGGGTCGCTGACCGAGCAGTACACGTGGTGCCCGTCGGTCGCCAGGGCGATCAGGACGCGGTCGCCGCCGGGGTGGTCCATGACTGCGCAGCCCCGGCTGGTCTTCCTTGCGTTGATCTCGTAGCCGAGCTCGCCGGCGACGACACGCAGGTCGATGTCGGCTTTGAAGGTTTCGAGCTCACTTTCACGGTCCATAGGCCAATGTACACCGTTCCGATAGGGGTTGTGAAGAGGGCCAATAACGCCCGGTTTGGGGTCAACTGGGGCCGTATGACGGATTTCCTTGACTCCTAAGCCGAACCGTGCGATACTAAATTTGGTATAAATTCAGTATGAGGCACACCATGATCCGCACCGACAGCATCCGCAAGCTCAGCGACTTCCGCACCGACGCGAGCGGTCACCTCCGCCGGCTCGAAGAGCTCGGCGGGGTGGAAATCCTGACCGTCAACGGCGAGGCCAAGGGGGTCGTCATGTCTCCCAAGGTCTTCGACGAGCTGGCTGAGAAGGCCCACCAGGCGGACATCACCGCCGCGATCCTGCGCGGTATGGCCGACGCAAGGGCCGGGCGCACCGGTGACGCCCACGCGACGATGGACGCCATCGCCGAGAAGCACGGCCTGCGCGCTGACCGATGAGCTACCGCGTCGAAGCAGCCGACTCGTACACCCTGTCACTCGATGAGCAGATCGGCTACCTCCTGGGCGAGGGCGTCTCCGTCAGCACCGTCGACGGCTGGTACAGCCAGATCCGAGCGGCGATCGACCACCTGATCGAGATGCCCAGGCTCTACCCGGTGGACGAGTTCCAGACCGAGGCCGTCGGCGTCGAGACGCGCAAGATCACCGCCGGCGATTATCTTGTATTCTACCAGGTCGATGACGGGGACCGGCTTGTTTTACTCGTCGCGTTCGTACATGGCGCGACACGCGCCCAGGCGTGGCGCGGTGGCTGATTGCACAGATCTGTGTCGTTTGTGTTGAGGTTCTGCATTCGCATGCCGATTGAAACGACGCTACGATTCTCGCATGCCACCAAACCTCTCTGTGGAAGACGTGCAGGGTCTGATTCCAGAGGCCTCCCACGTCGAGCATGTCGGCCAGGGCGGCCAGAAACAGGTCTTTAAGGCCGATCTCAATGGCACGACATACGCGGTGAAGTTCTGTTCGTTGCCAAGGAACGAGGAAGACGACGAGGACCCGGGCGTTGAGGCAGAGGCTCGGCTTCAGCGTGAGATCGAGATCATGCGCAAGTGCGACTCGGATCACATGGTCCGACTAGGACCGATCGATCTCACGATCACGCAACACGGTGACGAGCGTCTGATCTACTTTGCCGAAGAGTACATTGTCGGCAAGGATCTGGCGGCATGTCTGAAGGATGGCGTATTCGAGCCCGAAGAGACCGTGCGGCTCGGATTGGAGATCTCCGACGCGATTCGATCTCTGTGGTCACTCGACAAGATACATCGAGACATTAAGCCGCAGAACATCATGCGACGCGATCGTGACGGGTCGTTCGTCTTGCTCGACGCGGGCTTTGCCTTTGATCTCCATGGAGAGTCGCTCAGCCAGGGGCTCTTCGTAGGGACGATGGCCTATTCGCCGATCGAACAATTCGACTATTCGAGGCGGCGGACCTCGCTCGACTTCAGGCTGGATATGTACTCGCTCGGGGTCACGATGTATCACATGGTCACGGGTATTCACCCGTTCCGTGGGCCTGGCGATCGATCGCAAACAATGCTCGCAAACATCAGGAACGGGAAACCTGCCAAGCCGAGCTCCCACAACGGGAAGGTGTCGAAAGAACTCGATACCACGATTCTTCGGATGATGGGTCGCTCGCCTCACCAGCGCTTCAGGACGATCGACATGCTGACGGAGAGCCTCAGAAAGGCAGGGGGAGCGTAATGGCGGTGTTCGCGCAGCACGGTTTCGGCAAGTCCACGAAGATCGACACAGGTCTATCGACCGGTTCGATTCAAGGAGTTGTGCTCTCACTGAAAGACGAGCAACAGGGATCTTTGGCCTCGTTTGTCGAGAAGACCAAAGAAGACTATCCAGACTCCTTCATGTTGATTGACCCGCAGTTCTACATCAGCATGTACAGCCCCGCCAAAGATCGTCTCCTTCAAAGGTGGCCGCACTATACCGCCGGACGACGAGAGGCCGACTTCACGAGCGGGCAGCGTGTTCGTGGGTATGTGAAGTCCACGATCGACCTCCAGGCGGATATGCATGTCGATGTGCTCGTCTCTCCGACGATTCAGGTAAATGGCGTCGACGAGCGCTCTTACCAGATCGCGCTCAGTCTCGCAAATGAATCGATGGAGTACCATGCGAGCATGGACGGCGAAGACCGGGAGTTGTATCTCTCGTTCGTCCTTGGTGAGCAGGTGTTTAATCACCAACGCGGTATCGACGAGTTCCTGGATCTCATCACCACATGGGATATACACGGTCTTTATCTGATTATCGATCGTCCAGAAGCCGGCTACTCTCAGAGATTTGATCCCTCAAGGCTCGCGAATCTGATGTACGCGATCCATGTGCTCGGTTCGCTGAACGATATCAACATTGTGTGCGGGTATACCGATATTTATGGAACGCTTCTTCGTGCAGTCGGTGCAATGGCGACCGCATCGGGATGGAGTCAGGGCTGCCGAAGGCACCATCGCCCGGCGTTCCTCGAGCGGCGGGGCGGTGGTCGTCGACCACGCCCCAGGTATCTCTCGTTGCCGCTGCTGAATTCAATCATTCTGGGCGAGCTCGATCTGATCAATGACGTTGACGAGCTCGACAGTGTCCTGTCCGGCACACGTAGCGATGCCGTTCTGACAGCGGCCGCCTCACCAACGGCCGCCAACTGGGACGCCATGACTGCGACCCAGCAGCACTGGGAAGCCTTGTCTCTGCTTGATTCCAGCCTTGGTGGAGATGTCGAGACGGATCTCCAGGCAATCGAAGAGCGCATCGAAAGTGCACGGTTGATCTACACGGAACTGCAAGAACTGGGTGTCGAATTCGAGCGGGGCCCGCGCGGCACCGGAGACGGTCACTTAGACGACTGGGCAGAAGCGATCCAGCTCTTTCGCGGGAAGGCCGGGCTCTAAATCGGGATCAGCAAATTCCGCGATCGCTCGTACAAAGCTTGGCCTCGACCTTGGCTTTTGCTTCCGAGCGAGTGTCAAGCGCCGGCTTCTACCGTCCGGATCGTGCTCGATGAGTCCTATTCCGAAGGTATGGAAGAGATGGACGAATTCGGATGGGCGTTTCGTCGCGTTGCTGGGCATCACGACGTAGACACGGTGCGAGAATGCGCGATACCGAGCGGCCTGGTACAGGGCTCGTTTCCAGTCGCGCAGCTTGAACTCAAAGGCGCAGATCTCGACGCTCACCTCTGGGAAAGCCGGTCCCAAGAGAAACGATCCGCTCTGGGTCTGAGTAATGAGGCCGACGTCCATTGCGCGATAGAGCGCCGACCGGAATGTGCCCAGGCCCACACCGGCGGCGGCGATAAGCCGGCTCTCGGTGCACGGAAGTGCGAAACGAAGCTCCGCGACGATGCGGCTGACCGTGTGATCGGCGAGGGTGCCGGCCAGGTTCTCGCAGTATGTGAAACTTCCCTGGAATCCGGCCCAAACGGCGTCGGCTCGGCCGTCTGACCACGAGCATTCTTCGAGGATCTGTTCCGTATCGAAGCGCGCGCGCGGAGCCCAGAGCTCAGACCGAGCCTGAGCCAGAAAGCTGTCTTGGAGATCTTGTTCCCAGCGAAACATGCGTGCCCATCCCCCTGTACGCAGGTTAACCCGTCTCGGATGACTACAAACCGCGCCCGTCGTCCCGGTCTCGGTCCCGCTTGCGGGTCCGCCTGCGTCGTTCCATCTGCTTCTTGAACCCATCGACCAGATCCCGGGTGCGGTCATCAGCCTTGGTCGTCTGCTCGCCCCGGGCCTGGTCGGCGGTGGGGAAGGCCTCGCGGCCCGACTCGTCACGCGGGCGACCGATCTCCCACGCCGCCAGCCGCTGGAGCCGCCGCTCTTTCCAGGATGCCCGCAGCGCGGCCTCGTCCATGCGTTCGGCGAGGGTGAGCGTCTTGCTTTCGAGCGTGTAGGCCCGGTGCTTCTGGCGGAGCTGCTGCCGCTTGCTGGCGGCCAGCTCGACCCATGCCCTGCGGACCTCCGCGTTCTGCCGGCCTTCGAGGGCTTTGATCTGGGCCTGCTGGCGATCGCAGAGCTTCTGGAGCCTCAGCCCGCCTGACGCGAGCACCCCGAAAGCGTCTCGGAGAGCCGTCCTGCGATTTTCCGAGGCGAAGATCGCCCGGTAGTCGATGAGCCCGAGCGCGTTTTTGACGCGCCCGGTCAGTCGGGTCTCGTCCCGCCTGAAGGCCTGCATCTCGGCGTCCTGTTCGAGCTGGAGCGGAGCCCAGTGGTCCCGCCTGTACCTGTCCCGGATCGCCTTTCGAGCGGTGAGCTTCTGCCGCTTGGTTTCATCCGCGATCGACCGGCGCGAGGAGGTGTACCGGTCTTCGAGCTCACGCCTGGCCTTGGCCTTGCGGAGGTTCAGGGCCTCGGTCTTCTTGGCCAGGGCGATGTCTTTGGCGCGCTCTTGTGCGGCGATCCGCTCGCGGTCCGGGTGATCGCGGTGAGCCGCCTCGAGCTCGTAGATGTGCCTGGGCTTGTTCTTTGGGGCGACGACGTACTCGCCCCGGTCCCGCGCCGCGTTGTGGACGACGCGGGCGTCGCAGAGCACGTTCCCGCGCTCCTGCTCGTACTTCTGGGCCCACCGGCTCAGCTTGAGCTGGTCGTTCGAGGTGGGCAGCATGCGGCCGGTCTCGGGGTGGACCATGCAGAGCGCGACGTGGACGTGGGCGTGCTTCTCGTCGTTGTGGCAGACGATCAGGGCCTGGTGCTCGTCGGCAAACTGCCGAACTTTGTACTGCTTCGAGCGATCGCTGCCCAGGACCTTGAGCGATCCGAGGACCGCCCGCATCATCTCGTCGCGCGACAGGTCCTTGGATTCCTCGTGGTCCCAGGAGAGCGTGTAGTGCATCACGTGGCCCTTGGCCTTGCGGCCGGTATTGGGCACGCGGGCGGCGCGTTTCAGCTCGGCCTGGCTCATCGCCGTGGCGGCCATGATGCGTGTGGCGACGCGCGGGTCATCGGTCGCGATGTTGCGTGTCTCGGTGAAGGCGACGCGATGCGCCGAATCCGTCCGCCCCTTGTCGTGGAGCAGGTAGGCCGAGAGGCCCGCGAACGAGCGGCCGGATTTGGTGTGGATCCTACAGAACATCGGCCCCCGCGATCCGGTGCAGGACCTCGCGGAGCTCCTCGCCGACCGACTTCCAGTAGGACACGAACTCCCTGTCGAGGTGGGTGGCTTTGGCGAGCTGATTGACGTTGTTGCCGATCCGATTGACGGCCAGCAGCAGCGCGGCATCGCCCGCCCGAGCCGGTGGCGGTGGGGGGACGGTGTAGCCGCACGCCCGGCGCCGGAGGTACTCGCTCACGGTGAGCCCGGCGGCGTCCGCCTGGCCTCGGATGTGCTCGTGCTCGGCCAGGGTCAGCCGGACGACGGCGACCTGGCTGCGGCTCTGACTCGGTGGCAAAGGCTTGCGCGCCATGCCGGGTTCCTTTCTCCTTCGGCCCCGCATCCAAGGACGCTCCTTGGCCGGGTGTGCAGCGCCGGGACGCTGCTCGTTGGGGTGTCCAGAGGGGAGATGCGAAATCTCCCCTCGGTCCTGTTCCACCGGGGAAGCGGTGGTCCATGGGTGAGGTCCAGGAGAGGGCAGAGGCGAAGTCTCCCTCTCCGGTCACGATGCAACGGTGACCCGTTGCCCAGATCGCTCAGAAGGCCGCGTAGCGTCCTGTCGAGCGCGTAAATGTTATACATTTACATATCTGGCTACCCGTTTTTATGGAAGATAGCAGATCGCGGCACGCGATGCAACTTTGATGCAATTGTGGGTCAGCTACGGCTCATCGGCGGACCGAGAACGCGAAAGATTGACGGATCGGTTTGGTGGCCGTTGTGTTTGATTGGCAGTCTAATTAGGCTCGGGCTTTGGGCTTGCTACTGGTGGAACCAGGCTTACGCCCACGCCGTGCCGGGGGGGCCGATGGCTCCATGTAGATCTCAACCTCGCGTAGCACCTTTGAGAGGATCTCGGCAGCCTCACGGCATCTCGAAATGCGAAAGTCCGCGATCGTCTGATCGAGTTCCTTCAGCATCGATTTGTGGTTCTTGGGTTTGGCCTCAAGGATCGAGTCTTTGAATTCCTGGGCCTTCCGGATCGGTTCCGAAGGCGCGTCAAGCCACTCGTTTAGGCCAGGCAGAATGGAACGAATGAGCTCTTCGCAGGATTTGTGCATGACCGGGAGAATAGCCCAGAACGTTGAGATTTTCGAGCCGGGGATCCGTTTGTTGAAACCAAGGCGTTCCGAGCTTGGATTTGGGAGCATTTCGTCGCCCAGCTCCGATAGTGGATGCGTTGATGGCCCCGTCGTACACTTCGCCCTTGTCGTCACGGAGAACCGGCGGCAGATGACCCGAGCCACGGAAGCGGCAGCGGGCCAGATGATGAGATATGGCTGAAAAATCAGGTCTCGACACTGTGATTGAGACGGACGGGGACGCAGAGTCTTGCGATCCTCCTGTGGTCAAGACGAGATCCAGGAAGAGACGGAATACAAAACAAAATCTTGACAGAAGTGCCTGTTTCATGCCATCTGATGAGATGGTAGATGATCGGCCCAATAGCGCCCGTGCGAGGAAGCTTGCTGCTGAAGAGGATATTGCAACCCTTCGTACAGCTTTGTACATCAAGCTCGGCAACGCGTATCCGGGGCCGGATCGGCCCGCAGAAATCGATGCGCTACGAAGCCTCCTCGCGTTCGATCACTTCAACGAGAACCCAGCCACCGCCCCGATTCCGAGAGCCTGGCTCTGCGAGAACGGCCTCTCACAGGATGACCGCATCGGTCGGTTCCAAGAGTTCTTCTCGAAGAAGGCCGGCACGGAGTTGGAGAGCGTGGAAGTCGCCAAGGACTTCGTCAGCGAGGTCAATCATCTGTGTGGCAAGTTCAACCTGCACTTGAGGCACCCGGTAGCGGGCGATTTTGTGGGTCGGCTCGCTGTCAACAAACCTAAGCCGGGGTTTGCGTACATCACACTCCAGAGCGGATCGGGCAACAAACGTGGCTTACGAACTCCTTCGTTGATGTTCCCTCACGACCTCAAAGTCATCTAATACCACCACAACTGGCTATGTACCGAAGTCTCTTCCACGAACAAACGCGCAATAATTGCGCGTCTATCGAACCCAACTTGCACAAAGTGTGCTAGTCAGCTACTCTCGCTCCGCCGGCACATGGCGAGCCGGGTTGGACACACAGCGAGGCACAAGAAGCGTGCGCCGGCACGCACTCTTGATGCCGTGAGGAGATGCTCGATGGCAAATTACAAGAAAGTCGCGGGAGGTCAGTGGGGCGCGTACAAAAAAGAGGAGTCGCCCTGGGGGGCAATCCTCGGTTGGGGCATCGCGATTCTGATCTTGCTCGGCCTGATCGGTTCGTGCTCCAACGACGCCGAAGGCCAGACCGTCAACACGATCGTCAACAAGTAACCCGCAGCCCCCGCCCGCCGAAAGGCGGGCGTTGGGGGCTTTCTCGTTTCAAGCAAATCGAATGCGCTCGATCTCATCGAGCGAGGCCTCGTGGTTCCGTCGGTCATACAGCGCAGTGGTTCGGGGAGAGCTATGTCCCGCGAGATACTGAGCCATTTCAAGAGCCCCCTGGTTCCGCAGGAACGCCGTGACGCCCGTCGCACGGAAGGAGTGGTTGCAGAAGCTGCCACCGAGGCCGGCCCGCCGGCACCGACGCTTGACCATCGCCAGGGCCTCGCGCGGGTCGAGCCGGCGGCCCGTGAAGCCCTTCCTCGATCGGTCGAGCGATCGGAACAGCGGACCGCCGTCGTCGCCCAGGAAGTCGATGTAGGCGTCGAGGTACTCGATCGCTGCGTGATGCACGGGCAGCTCGTGGTGCTTCCCGCCCTTCTCGATGAACCTGACCATCATCCGACGGCCGACCTGGTAGTAGTCGCCCACGTCGAGGTTCAACACCGCCGAGATCCGCCCGAACGTGTAGAGCATCACGCCGATCAGAGCCCGGTCCCGAAGACCGGCGGCCGTCGTCGTGTCGATCGATTGGAGCAGCCGCTTCACGTCGTCGTTCTCAAGAGCGGGGGTCTTGCCCGTCTTGACGACGTGCTTTGGGCCTCGCACCGAGGCGGCGGGGTTCGTGGGCAGGATCTGGTGGATCACCAGGTACTGGCCCAGCATCCGGATCGCCGAGAGGTGCTGCTTCACCGAGGGGGCCGCCAGCTCGGTCTGAAGCTGCTCGATGTACGCCGCGACGTGGAAGGGCCGCATCAGACGGAGCTCGATCCGCTGCTCGGCCGCCCAGTCGAGATACCGGCACACCGCTCGCAGGTACGCGCGGCGGGTGTTGGGGTTGCGGATCTCGGCGGCGAAGAACTCGACGAACGCGGTCTGCGCATCCTCGCCGAGCTCGGCGATGGCGAGGGGCAGCAGGGGAAAGACGGCGGGTGCGAGCTCGGTGGAGGGGTGGTTGTCGGGGGTCATCGGGGCCTCGTCTGGAGCGTTGTACGGCATCTGATAAAGGACATTATCAGTTACCGAATCGGGGCGCAAGTCGCGGGAGCTTGAATATGCCAAGGGTCGTCGTTGCGAGGGTCCAAAGAGCCGTCGTCATCCACCGTGCGCACCGGTCGGCGTTCGTCGTCCGCCGGCGAAGGAAGCTCTTCGATGTCGCGCACGTCATCCGCTGCCTCGTCATGGCGGCGATCGGCGTGAGCAGCCTCTGGTTCGCGGCCAAGGACCACAGCAAGCTCGACCGCATCGAGCGGCAGTACCTGGGCGCGTCGCGCAGCGAGGGAGGCCGCTGATGTCCAAACGCCCAGAATCCAGACCGACCCTCCTCGACCTGCTGATCGGCTTCTCGGCGTTCGCGCTGTTCCTCTGCGGCGGCTGGAAGCTGCTCGAAGTCGAGATCCGCAAGAGCGACCTCAAGCAGCAGCTCCGCGACGTGGAGATGGCCCCGGCAGACCGTCAGTTCCTGGAGTTCGTCGAGATGAAGCGATCACGCCCGGATCAGAACGCCGATCAGTCCGACGATCTCCTGGCCGGCGTGCCTCGCGGCACGGGCCGGACCGGCACCGTCACGCAGAGCGTTTTCCCTGCCGCCCAAGCGATCGCCGAGGCCTTCGCCTGCGGGATCGATCAGCTCAGGCCCGGTCTGATGCTCGTCGGCGGCGTGAACGGCAACGATCGCCTCATCGCCGTCCCGAACCCCACCAACACCGTCATCGTCGCCGGCTCGCGCGCGGGCAAGGGTGTCTCCCACCTCGAACCCATGATGCAGACCGACCGTTCGTCCCTGCTCGTGTGCGACCCCAAGGCCACGCTCGCTTCGTACCTCGAATTCCGCGAGCGCGTCATGGGCCACGACTGCCACCTCGTCGATCCGATGCGGATCAGCCAGAAGATCGCTCACCCCTACCGCACCGGCTTCAACATCATGGCCGGCGTCGATCCAGAGGACACGGACCGCGTGATCGACATCGCCGGCGTGATCGCCGACTCGATCGTCAAGCAGTCTCCGCGCGGCGAGGCCCACTGGGACCTGGCTTCACTCATGTTCCTGGAGGGCGTCGCGGCCCATGTCATGAGCTCGCCGATCTACGAGGGCAAGCGGAACCTGGGCACCGTCTACGACCTCGTCATGAACGCCGCCGAGGACGGCGACGAGGACGAACCCAGCACGCTCGAAAGAGAGATGATCGAGAGCGAAGCCGCCGACGGCTTCATCGCCGCATCCGCGCACGCGCACTACGACCGGCACGAGCGCGAGCGCAGCTCGGTCCTGTCCACGCTCCGCCGGCACTGCGACTGGCTCAAGTACCGACGCATCCGCGAGCTGCTGTCTACGGACGGCATCACGCCCTCGAAGATGCTGTCCAAACCGACGACGGTCGTCGTCGCCCTGCCGGCCTCGAGGCTCGGCCTGCTCTCCCCCCTGCTCCGCCTGCTGATCAACGCCACGATCGACGCGGCCGAGCTCGGCGAGCACCGGCACGGTTTCCAGACGGGCAAGGGCGGGCACCCGCTGCGCGTCGTCATCGACGAGGCTGCTTCCGTGGGCCACATGAAGTCGGTAGAAGACGGCGCGTCGCGTCTGCCTGGCGTCGGGGTCACCTTCACGACCGTGCTCCAGGATCTGGCCCAGGCACGCTCGATCTGGAGCGACCGATGGGAGACGTTCATCGCCAACAGCGGCGTCACCGTCTTCTTCGGCAACACCGACCTGACCACACTCTCGCATATCGAGAAGCGGCTCGGCAACACGCTCGTCTACACCCAGTCCAAGTCGAACACCAGCTTCCGATCCACCGTCCAGGACGGCGCGACCGGCAGCGGCTTCAGCGTCACCACCCACCCGCTGCTGAGCGTCCCCGAGATCGCCAGGATCTTCGGCAGGGCCGACAAGCAGAGACGCCAGCTCGTCTTCGTCGCCGGGCACGACCCCATGATCACCGAGCGGATCCTCTCGTACGAGCACCCCCAGCTGCACGGAAGGGTCAGCCGTGAGCCGACATAAGATGCAAACACAGACCGCGCCGAGCTGGCCCAGGAAGCGAGAAGAGGCCGACGGCTCGATCTCGCTCAAAGGCCGATACGTCGGCGCGGGCCGGTTCTACATCGCCACGGTGGTCGCCCGCGTGCTCTCACGCCTGGCCGCCCTGGCGATCTTCGCTTCGGCCTTCCTCGGTCTTGCAGCAAGCACACTCCCCCACTTCCCGAGCGAGAGCCCGTTCTGGCGGGTGTTCTCCGAGCTCGCCGAGCTCCGGCATCAGATCAACACGCTCTTTGCGGCGCTCCCGGGCGATCTGGGATCCCAGATCGGCTACGACCCCTACGCCCAGGCCAGCATCCACATCATCGTCCTGTCGATGATCCTCGGCTCGTTCGCCAACGTGATCGCATCGGTGCTCGTCTGGGGTTTCTTCCTGGCGCTGTGGCCGATCGCGAGCAACAAGATCAGCCTGCGGATCGCCGGCGACTCGCTCACGGTACACAAGTTGCCGCGATCGCTCGTCTACCCGCGCGACCAGCGCACGCACCTCACCGTGAGCCTGGGCGTCTTCGAGCGGCACTGGATCCAGCGGATGCCGTCCGGGCGGAGAAGCAGGCTCGGACGCGTCTGCTCGATCAACTGGGAGCCCAGGCTCGTCCTGACGGAGTTCGGGTACCGCAGGGCCACACTCGCGGCCATGCGGTCCGAAACCAAGCCAGCCATGCTCGTCGCCGCCGTCCACGACGCGATGTATGAGACGGCAGACGGGGCAATCCGAGAGGAAGTTGCAAATTTCTTTGGTTGAGCTGCGCAAGGAGCTCACGAGCGCCCACTACATGGGTGAAGGGGAACGGAAAGCCCCGAACAGCAAAGGAGACCACACGATGGCACGCGAGAACGAGAACCGCAACAACGCAGCACTGACCGCAGAGAGCGCCCGCAGGGACAGCGAAAACGAGATCAGCGAGGTGATCAAGGTCACCGAGCGTGAGCGCCGGACGCTGGAACGCGAGACCGTCACCGAGACCCCCCGCCGGGACGAGGGACGCGACGACCGCAACGACAGCGACGCGAACCGTCGCGACCGGAGCGAGGATCGCCGGGCGAGCTGAGCAGCGAAGGACAAGACCGAGCAGGAACCACCACACGGGCACACACGAGATCAGGAGGACCCAAAAAGCCACTCTCCACAGCTCCGAGCGTCCGAAAGGGCGACCGGAGCTTTCCAACCGCAGACCCACACTGCGAGAAGGGACCGTCCGATGCCCACACCAGACCTTCGCGAGAGCGAACAGGAATACACGTTTGAGGAAGCCGTGACACGAGACCCAACCATCATCGAGACGATCTGGAAAGCGGCCGGCCGAGCCACAAGCTCGAACCGCGACCCGAACGCCCAGGAGGTAGTCGCGGGCCAGGTCACCGTCGAGAGCGTCAAGGACAAGCAATCGACGGCGCTGGTCGAAGAGTGGCACCCGATCGTGACGATCCGTGCCCAGCGCAAGGCCGCACGGTACAACAACAACCCGCGTGAGCGGGACCGCGTCGCCGACGGCAGCAACACGATCAGGCAGCACGCGGTCGATTCGGCCGAAGAGTTCCGCTCGCTCATCGACCTCATCGAGGAACAAGTTGAAGAGCTGGACGCCGAGGAACGCTGGTTCCTCAGCGAGGTGCGCCGGATCGTGTCCATCGTGACCACAGTCGACTACCTGCTCTGGGACGAGCAGAGCGCACGCGAGCTCGACGAGTACCTCGCGGAGAACATCAGCTTGGCCGAGCATCCGAACAAGGATGAACCCGGGTTCGACAAGGACGCACGGCTGAGCGTGCGCAAGGTGCAACTGCTCCGCCAGTCCATCGGGCGGAAGCTCCGAACATGGCGAGACCGACGTCGCGGCTAATCGAAAACCTGGACCGCACGCCGGCCAGAACACACAGCCCGCACAGACCGTTGCCACGTCGGAGAGGCCGGCCAAGGGCCGCCTCTAGAACCGCACGCCAAACAGTCGATGACCACACAAGACGTGTGCTCGATATTCGAGGCTTGCGCCATCACCGCAGGATGCGGTAGCCTCAAGGAATGAACATCATGGCCACACAGGAACCAGAACAGAAGAAGGCACAGATCCTCCTCGACACCGTCACGCAATTCGCGGGCGAACGCGTCGTCAACCGCGCCGGGCTCCGCCACGCCCGCGAGATCATCCGGATCGTGTTCTTCGCCGGCCACCGTGACCCGACGCTCCCCGTCTACGACTACATCGAGAGCGCCGAGCACACCGAGGAAGAATCCACCGCGCACATGGAGGCCTTCGCCGCCTACGCGCTCGGCTTCTTCTTCCGCAAGGCCGAGACGAAGCCAGAGATCAGCGGCAAGCCATCGATCGAGCCGTAATCCGCGAGATCACTCAGGACGGTGGTAGCGGCACGACTCTTTGAACGAGAGCAATCCGCCGAGCATGGTGAACTCTCGCCGACGCTCCAACAGGGCCGGAGACGGAGCGGATCCCAGGCGTTCCCACGCGAACCGAACCAGCCGCCAGACCGAACTGAACACAGAGATAGCCGTGTCGACCATTTGAGGTCTCCTGTAGATGGTGGCGGCCCGTGGGGCACGCCCGGTGAGTAGCGCCCGCGATCGGAACGGGCATCCAGTAAGACGGGCTCCATCGAGCCGCTGAAGGCCCAATTGTAGGTCGCTTCTTGGCCGGCGGAACGGGCGATCGAACGCCGATCTCCTCTCATAGTCAGCGCTCTAGAAACAATCCCGATCTCTCTGACGTGCTGCACCGCAGCAACGAATCTGTTTGACAGAACACCGAGATCCGTGGCACCAAGCCCGTTGACATAAACAACCAACGGGAAGCGCATGCCCATCGACATCTACCAGGCGGTCACCGACCGCATCCTCTCGATCCTCGACCAGGGGGTCGTGCCCTGGCGTCAGCCGATCCGCAGCACCGGAGACGAGGGCCTCCTGCCCACGAACCTCGAGTCGGGCCGCGAGTACCGGGGCATCAACGTCTTCCTGCTCGCTATGACAGCCTGGGCCGAGGGATTCCGCTCGCCCTACTGGATGACCTACCGGCAGGCCGCCGCCAAGGGCGGTCACGTCCGCAAGGGCGAGAAGGGATCGCTCGTGATTTTCTGGAAGCAATTCGCCACACGCGACAAGAAGACCGACGAGCCCATCAAGATCCCGGTCCTTCGCCACTACACCGTCTTCAACGCCGAGCAGTGCGAGGGGATCGAACTCCCCTCCCCCCCCGCCCAGGACGAGGCGAATGCATCGCCGTTCGAGCCGATTGAAGCCTGCGCCGCGATCGTCGCCGGCTACGCGAATGGGCCGGCCATCGAGCACCGGGGCTCACGCGCGTGCTACAAGCCGCTGACCGACACCGTGCAGATCGCAGAGCCCGAGAGGTTCGAGACGCGAGAGTGTTATTACGGCGTGTTATTCCACGAGCTGGTCCACTCTACCGGGCACAGTTCACGCCTCGATCGCGGGCTCGACAAAGAGCTGCGGCCATTCGGGAGCCCGGACTACTCACGCGAGGAATTGATAGCGGAATTCGGCGCTGCGTTCCTGGCTGCTACTGCCGGCATCGGTGCACAGACCGTCGAACAGTCAGCGGCCTACATCGACGGGTGGCGGAAGAAACTCGTGAACGATAAGAAGATCATTGTTACTGCCGCCGGAGCTGGCCAAAGGGCTTCGGAGTATATCGCCGGCTGTGAACACAAGTAGCTTGAGAGGGGTTGCAAGGTCAATCCGAGTCGGCTACTCAGGTCTCAGCTGAACACCACACATATTTAGCATTCTGATGACTATCTCTGGACGATGAAGCTTCGACATTTCGACCTGAGATGACATACAACGGTTCCAAAATCGACGACGAGCCTCATAGTTGATCGTTGGTACTTCGATTCGATCAAGCCCCACCAGCCCGTCAACCTCCTGATATGCACCGCTCCCGGTATGCCAGCCTCTCCCCAGTGCAATTACAGGTTTATCCATCATCATGGCCCGAAAGAGCATGTTGCTATTGACCCCAAGAGTGAGACACGACTCCCGGATCAGCCGTTCATTTAGTGGCTCGTTGCGTGAACCGAACGTCGTCCTCACTACGAGATGGCTTCCTCGCACATAGTCGTCAATCCCAATATCAATTCCGACATCAAGTGGGTGTGGTTTGATCACGACAAACATACGGCCACCACACAGATCTATGACCCTCCGCACTAGAGCTGTAAAGTCGTGAACACTAGAGTCGTATCGAACGACCGAATCCATTGGCCGTTGCAACGGAAGGAATACAAACGGATACTCAATCCGCCCTTCTATTTCATGAAATCGCAGAGGGCGCCCAATCTCGCTGTGAATCACAGGAGGCGACACGTTCGAATCGTGAATTGTGCTCTCATTCTCTCCATCGTCTATCCAGGACAATGCGATCCGCGATGATGCACTCTCGCCTATCGGGTCAAACACGGCCGATCGGTAATGTGGATAGAACCCATAGTCCATGAAGACTGTCTGAATCCCAGACTCAGCTATCGCATCGAGGATGTCGGTTTGCATCGAGTAGAACCGCTGCCAGGTCACCAAACAGTGATATCTCTTGCTCGATATCGCGTCTAACAACTCCTGCCGGCGCTCCATATTGTTCCGAGGCAGCCAATCACATCCATGCCCCATGACCTGAAGCGCGGACGCAACGGACTGAAAGAACTCGCTCTTCCCGCGTTCCCAGTGCGCAAGTAAAAATCGCATAAAGTCAATTATTGCTGCTGGTGACCGACAAGCAGTAGCCTGCTCGCGTCCTGCTCTTTGATCCAGACGAGAAGGCGGGCGGAGCCGATCCGCCCCACCACACGAATATCCGCTGCTTCCTTGGCGATCACGGCTGTTGCAAATGAGCCAGGTATTTCATCGATGTAGTCGTCCCCCCGACCATCCGGGTACCAACGCCCAGCCACCCACGAATCGCCATTTCGATAGATCATAACCGGAAATTCCAGGACTACTCCATCGAGCTTGACAGAAGAAACGACTTCCGATTCTCGCAGACACGCCACTTCAGAGGTCGTCTCGTCAACGAGCAGGGCTCCGATTCTGCTCCCGTTCCAGTCGACAAGGCGGGCAGATCGTACTTCCGGTTCTCTTGGTATAAACCGTCTGTCCGGATATATGCGTATCTCGCCATCATCCTCTGAGGGCAGGTTTGCACTGAACCGGATCTCTCCGGCCATTGTGTAGTAGGGCTTGCCCGCATCGCCGTCTTCGCAGCTGTGAAGCAGCTTTGGCGCAACCCTATCTGATTCAATCGGCACCTGTATCGAGTACCACTCCGAACACTGTTCTCCTGGTACTCGGTCACCGCTGCCCTGCACCGGCCGCCTCACTTCCAACAGGGCGTGCCTTGAATTGAGCGTCCAGTGGACACTTGTGACGCCAGAGGAGAGCGCGTCTGACACCACACACGACTCGTGCGATATGGGGCTTAGAACGCCGCACTCTAGAATACACAGCTGTATTTCGTCGCCGTCACGGACCAGCATCCCAACGCGATCTCCACGGGACGTAATTGAGCCCGCAATAATCCCTGCATCAGGTCCATAGATCTCAAGCTCAACAACTCCGATGCGGTCGTCCATAAATCTAGGACCCGGGCCCTCGCTGATCACCGAGCACACCAGAACCAGACTCAGACTTTTCATGATCATGGTTTCGGAATCCCCAAGTCATCAAAGATCGCGTCAGCATAATCGCCGGGGCCTTTGCCGTCTTGATAACGCCAGTCGTCTGGATCGTGTATTGCGCCGCCCCAAACTGCATTACCACCATTGTATCTTGCCAGTGCCCACCATAGTCTCGCACGCACATCGCCAGAACCGGATGCCGGATTGGTTGGCTGTGTTACCAGTCCTGTCATCAGCTTTGTGCTTAGGTTAATATTGTCGCTTGGAAGATATAGATTTTTCTGAGCATTAACTGCGTTATACGGCTGAATTTGAAGAAATCCTAATCCGCCGTCGGTGAAGTGGTGCCCATCAGCCGCTGAGGGCTCCCCAATCTTGACACTCGTGGTACTAAGAGCCGGGGCCGTCGACAAGTTGAAACAGTGTGTCCCGGACGATTCTTTCATGATATGCGCAGAGATCACCTGCGCTGCGGACACGGGGTTTCCAGAACCGTCTGTCAGTCCGCCGATCGCCTGTGGGTGATTGTAACTCCACTCCGTGATCGCGTCGTTCACCCACGTATTGAATTGAGGATGATTTACATCGACTTGCGTGTTGTAAGGAGATTGGAGGCTGTTCTCGACTTCTTCCCATAGCCTCTTAAGGTCGAGAGGCAGAAGGTTATATGTGTCAGAACGCACTGCGCTCGCGGCGAAGATTCCAAAGTTTTTAGTCTCATCTGCCAGCCTTGACCATGTTTGCGAGCTGTCGTTGATGTAGTAGACCGGCGAGCCAGCCACCTCTTCATTCTTAAGGTATCTTCCTCTTTCCCACTGCGTCAGCCGCCCCTTGTCGAGGTAGTGTGCCTGGATCAGAGCTCGTGCAAGCATGTCGACATGACTGTTATATGAAGTCTTGAGTGATTGATTGTCAGCGTTGATCGGCTTGCTTGAAACAGTTGTATCAAATGGGATCGATCAATCGTCAGGTCGTCAAGTACTTAAATCCTTAATCGGTGGCACTGATAATCGGAGCATGTACCCCGGCAAGTAGTAGTCGGGATCTTCGCCTGGATCAGGGTCATGCACCAACGCGCGGATCTCTTCGCTCTGTGCATCTGTATCGGATGCGCTCGCCACATATCGAATGCGAATCCGGTCTGACGGTGGCTCCGCTGATGAGCTTCCGATTGGAGAGGAGGTGACCGGCGGTGTTGGAGATGGAGATCCGGGCGGTGTTGAGGTGGGAGATGGAGATCCGGGCGGTGAATTCGTTGGGGATGGGGTGCCCGGTGGGCTTACCGTTGGGCTGTGTGGAGGGCTCGGATCCGGCGATCCTGTCGTTGGGCCGGGTGTTTGCTGCTGCGGTTCTGGGTCCATAATGCACTCCCTAATCCCGTCCTATTCCGATCGTTCTCTCTTTCTGTTCAGTCTACATCGAGCAGGTCTACGCGCCGGGCATCATCTAGCGGATTGTCATGTAGTTTGCATGTATTTTGAAGCAGTGGGTAAGAACTGCGCCTGGCATTGGAGAAACTGCTGATGAGAATCACTCTGACTCACGATCGATCACACACTGCATTCGTTGAATCTCACGATCTTGCAGGGCATCTACAGCCAACTTCCATCTTTCGATCGACCAACCCTTGCTGACCCTGGCGATATGGAACGGGTCTTCCAGATTCGCCTTGCGTGCTGCTCTGGTGCAGGCGACGACGAACCGCTCATCGTCGGTAAGTTCGTGGTCTTGTTCCGGGCGTTCCTGCCCCTCGCCCCCCCACTCCTGCCTGGGTTGGACGCTCGGCCCGTTGTGGAGTTCCCGGATGCGGCGAGAAGCCTCGTCCTCGTCGTGCTGGGTGATGAACTCGAACTTGCGTTCGCGGAGCAGCCAGAAGAACAGCGCCCCGGCCCTGCTCCCTCGCGAGCGAGCCCGCTCGGCGAGCGAGAGGAACGCGATCCGCCCGGCCTCGCTGGGCGAGCTGAGCCCGATGGCGCAGGCCTGCCGGTGCAGCTCGATGAGCCGCTCGGTGCTGGCCAGGTCCGAGGCCCTGATGTCGCGGATGCTCGGCGGTCCGCCATTCGGATCTCTCGGCGATCGTCTGCCTTCTCTTTTCCTACTGCCCGTTGAGCCCGTTGGCGAAACACCAGACGGTCCTGCCCGCGTGGGGGCGGGCTTTCTGGTGTTTAAGTGTTCTCCCTTTAGGGAGAGAGAACCTGTTCTATATGGGCTGGCAGATCCGGCGGAAAATTCAGCGTTTGGGCTGGCAGATCCGGCGGACGGGACGGGCCTGGTCTCGGCCTGCCCCCCCACCGCTGCCGTCGAGTCGGGGTGCTTCCAGTCGGTGACGATCCGGTCGTGCAGCCCGTAGCGGTTCATCATGATCTGGCTGACTTCGAGGGGCTCGAGCCAGCCCAGGTCGATCAGCGTGCTGCGTGCATCGGTGACGGCGCGGCGGCTGATGCCGAAGACCTCGGCGACCCAGGAAAGCTTGTAGCGCCCGTCGGTGCGGTAGTCGCCGGTCTCCTTGTGCCAGAAGAGCCCGCGGATGAGCATGGCGATCACGAGGGCGGTAGTCGCCTTCGAGAACCCCGCCGCCAGCGCGCGGAGCATCCGCCTCGGCACCGGCACGGTGCGACGGCGGTTGGGGATGTGCTCAAACATCGTCCAGAAGCCGCTCAGATCGTCAATCCTGATCTGGTCGGCGGACCGGGCGAATGCGATGCTGTGAGCCGAGAGATCGGCCAGGGCGAGCGAGCGGAGTCGATTGAGGTCGCCGGTGATCTCGGAGCGGGCCTTTGGTCCGCCCCCCCTGCCCCCGACGAGCCTTATCACCTCATCGACGGTGTAGAGCGGCGTGCAGTCCGCCGGGCCGTAGCGACGCTTCTCCGCCATCTCGTGGAGGGCGAAGTAGACGCGGAGCTGCCTTCGGGTCAGATGGCCCGAACCGTGCAACCACCACGCCAGAGCGAGCTGGTGCGTCGTGATGGCCCTGTAGCTGCCCTCGATGCGGTGGGTCCGCTCGCCGCGTCGCGATGCGGACCGGTCTCGTTGCGTTCCCCCGCTGCCCTCCGGGCGTGACAATCGTGCCTCCATGCACGGCTCCTTTCCGTGCGTAGACACAGCGATACCCCGTGCCGAAGCGGAGCTCCTTGACGGGGGGCACGATCTGAGCTAGCTTGGGGGTGCGAAGTCCAAGTTTGCTCGTCACGGCTCCGCCGGGACGCTGCGACATTGAAGACCGCCCAGCCTTGATGGCTTAGGGCGGTTTTTCTTTGGATTGGGGATTACGCTGTGTCCACGCCTCCTTCTGCTGATCGATGAACCCCTCCGCGCCGGGCGGTGCGGAAATGTGGGGTGACAGTTGCTGTCATCGTCAATATCTCGTGAGTCGGAGCACCGCGTCAAGCTCGTAACGCGCGCGCTGACAGACACTTGCAGCGAAATCCGAGCGAGACATAGGCATGAGTGTGAGACCAGTGTCCCAGAGTCGTTTTAGTGTGGTCTCACAGTAGTGTGTGTCTGGGACAGTAGTCCCAGAGGCGCAAAGCCTGAATATGCATGGGGTTCGGCGCGACAAAAGGCACGTGAGTCTGGGACTGTAGTCCCAATCTAAAACGGGAATGAGACTATAGACCCAGACAGGGGGTTGACATTCTGGGACTGTAGTCTCATAGTGAATACAGCCGATAAAAATCTTGTGGAAGGAGTCGCAAGCATGGGTACAACGATCGTCACGGCCAATCAGAAGGGCGGATGCGGGAAAACGACCACGGTCGTCAGTCTCGCGGCGGCCCTGGCCAGCAAGGGCTACGAGACCACGGTGGTGGACTGCGACCCCCAAACCAACGCAACACAGGCCTTCGGGATCGAAGCCGAGGACCTCAAGGACGACCAGTTTACGGTGGTGGACGCGTATCTCGCCAAAAAGCCGGCCGACCAGATCGAGATGCACTTCCCGGACCGCTTCGGGGGGCGGATGCATCTCGTGCCCGGCAGCCGGGGCATCTCCACCATCCAGTTCCGCTTCGATGCCCAGATCAATGAGCGTCTGGCGACCCAGGAGATCACCCAGATCGACGCCGACAACCTGAAGGACGAGCAGCGCAAGCGGCTGCGCACCTCGCTCGAGTCGCTCCGCGACAAGCGGGATTTCGTCCTCATCGACACGGGTCCCGAGCTCCAGCTCGTGATGACGACGGCGATGATCGCCGCCGATCGGTACATGATCCCGATGATCCCGTCTGGGTTCGACCTCAAGGGGCTGAAGCTGCTGCTGAAGGCCGTGACACAGATCCGCGACCGATACCAGCCAGATCTGGCGATGATCGGGCTGCTGCTGACCAAGCTCAAACGCAGCAACCTGGATATGGAGATCCGCGAGCACCTGCTCTCGATCTTCACCGAGGACGAGCTTTTCCGCTGCGGGATCTCGGACAGCGTCCGCCATCGCGAAGCGACGCTCTACGGAAAGTCCATCCACGAGCACGCACCTGGAGAGCCCGCGTCCGAGCAGTACATGGCGCTGGCCGACGAGATCCTCGAACGGCTCGGGAATCCCATGCCGCTGAGTGCCGGACAGAAGGTGACTGCGGCCGAAATCGAGGTCAAACCGGTGGCCCAGACCGGCGCAGCGGTGGGGGGGTGATCTGAGCGATGGCCAAGCGCAGAGCAGGACTGCCCGAGGGGTTTACCCTCGATATCGAGAGGCCGGCCGACAAACCGATCCGCATGGGGGACTACCTCGACGAGATCGACGCACGGCCCGCCGGATCTGGCGTGGCTGTTGCGCGTGAGAGCGAGATAGCCACGCCAGAGTCGGTATCGGAACCCACCTCGACGGCCCGAAAGCCACAAAGCAGCACAAAGAGGGCCGAGAAGCCCCCTACACAGGCGAAGGTAGCTTCTGAGCCTTCGGGCACCACAAAGGCACCCAAGGCCGCCAGAGCGGCTCCTGCCAGCGCAGAAGTGCCGCGTACACGGCTGAATGTCAGCGTCGACGGCCAGCGCAAGCTGGATGCCATCTGGCAGCGCATGCGAGAATTTGGCCCGGAGAAGACGCTGCGCAAGTCAGAGATCATCGAAGCGATGATCCTGGCCACGTACGAGGCGAGGGACCAGCTCGATCTGTCGAATGTCCGGCGTCGCGGCAAGTACGGCTCAACGACGCACAAGAACTTCCCCATCGCCCTGGCCGAGAGCGTCAAGCGTGCGATCAGCGAGATCACGGGTTCGGACTGACTGGGACTCTGGTCTCAGACTCGTCGATGAGACTGGTCTCAGACCACGAATCAACAGCCCTTGCGTTTTTGCGGCCGGACTTTCTCAACAACAGTGGTGCGAGGGGACCGCTTAGCTTTGGCCTTGGTGACAAACTTCCCTGTAATTGCACTTCGTGCGCGTGTTCCCTGTTTCATTTCAAGTACCTCCTGTTCACAGGTACGTCGGGATGCGCCGGATGTTTGCTGATTTCTCCGGCGAGCAGAAAACTCACTTATAGAACTCGATGGCGTGACTAATACGGCTGGCGATTTTGAGGGTTGTAGCGGTCGAGTAGCACGTGAATCCGCCCTGTGCGCCGGATCCAATTCCGCTTGTCATACATGGATTTTTTGAGCTGCCGCTCGACGAGCAGCGCCGAGTGCCGGTCCAGGAAGCACCGCACAGCGAGCAGCCGCCAGCGTCGTCCCCGCGTGTACCCGGTGTTCTTTGGCGCGTTGTGCTCGCGGAGGCGTCGCCGGAGATCTCCGGTCATGCCGGTGTAGGTCGTGCCGTCGTCGGGCGACCAGAGCAGGTAGACGTGGAAGCGGGGGAGGTGCCTCATAACGGAGCGAGAGACGGGGCTCTTGGCCCTTGTCTCACCTCGTCGTTCCAGTCCGTGCCCCGCACCTGCGGCCTGTCCGCCGCGTACGCAAGGTCCTCGCGCCCCAGCCCGTCGAAGATCGACCCGAGCCGATCGAGATACCCGTCGCCGGCCTCGTCATTGTCGACGGCCGCCACGACCCGCGAGCCCTCGGGCATTCGTTCCATCGCCTGGCGGAGCAGGGCGGGCTGGTCGTTGTTGAGCCCTCCGGAAAAACTGACGAAACGCGTGCGCTGTGTGCCCCGGATAACGCCATATGAGAGGGCGTCGATCGCCGACTCGGCGATCACCAGGGCGGCATCATCCTCCCCGGTCGAGCTGTACCAGAGCCCCTTGGTGCCGCCCTTGCTGAAAGACACAAAGTTGTGGTTCCGGGCCTCATATCCGCACAGTCCAGAGCCGTTGAAGTGCGGGAAGACCGCGTTGCCGCGATCGTCCACACGCACGCGATCGACGAAGCTGCGCAGGGCGAGCACGGAGGCCGGGAGGCAACGCTCCTCGTTGAGAAAGCGGTGCCGGCCGGAGTCGAGCGGGCGGAAGCACTCGTAATCACGGCGCACGCCCAGGATGTCACGCTCGATCGGGACCAGGGGGGCCAGACCGGGCAGCATCCGGCTCTGCGTCCTGCGCGTCGGCGGTGGGGGGGCCACGCCATGCAGAAAGGGACGCAGAGCCTTGCGGACCTCGCCGAGGCTGCCGCCCCGGCGACGCTGCCAGAAGTCGATCACGCTGCCGTGGTCTGCTGGGTCGCTGACCGAGCAGTACACGTGGTGCCCGTCGGTCGCCAGGGCGATCAGGACGCGGTCGCCGCCGGGGTGGTCCATGACTGCGCAGCCCCGGCTGGTCTTCCTTGCGTTGATCTCGTAGCCGAGCTCGCCGGCGACGACACGCAGGTCGATGTCGGCTTTGAAGGTTTCGAGCTCACTTTCACGGTCCATAGGCCAATGTACACCGTTCCGATAGGGGTTGTGAAGAGGGCCAATAACGCCCGGTTTGGGGTCAACTGGGGCCGTATGACGGATTTCCTTGACTCCTAAGCCGAACCGTGCGATACTAAATTTGGTATAAATTCAGTATGAGGCACACCATGATCCGCACCGACAGCATCCGCAAGCTCAGCGACTTCCGCACCGACGCGAGCGGTCACCTCCGCCGGCTCGAAGAGCTCGGCGGGGTGGAAATCCTGACCGTCAACGGCGAGGCCAAGGGGGTCGTCATGTCTCCCAAGGTCTTCGACGAGCTGGCTGAGAAGGCCCACCAGGCGGACATCACCGCCGCGATCCTGCGCGGTATGGCCGACGCAAGGGCCGGGCGCACCGGTGACGCCCACGCGACGATGGACGCCATCGCCGAGAAGCACGGCCTGCGCGCTGACCGATGAGCTACCGCGTCGAAGCAGCCGACTCGTACACCCTGTCACTCGATGAGCAGATCGGCTACCTCCTGGGCGAGGGCGTCTCCGTCAGCACCGTCGACGGCTGGTACAGCCAGATCCGAGCGGCGATCGACCACCTGATCGAGATGCCCAGGCTCTACCCGGTGGACGAGTTCCAGACCGAGGCCGTCGGCGTCGAGACGCGCAAGATCACCGCCGGCGATTATCTTGTATTCTACCAGGTCGATGACGGGGACCGGCTTGTTTTACTCGTCGCGTTCGTACATGGCGCGACACGCGCCCAGGCGTGGCGCGGTGGCTGATTGCACAGATCTGTGTCGTTTGTGTTGAGGTTCTGCATTCGCATGCCGATTGAAACGACGCTACGATTCTCGCATGCCACCAAACCTCTCTGTGGAAGACGTGCAGGGTCTGATTCCAGAGGCCTCCCACGTCGAGCATGTCGGCCAGGGCGGCCAGAAACAGGTCTTTAAGGCCGATCTCAATGGCACGACATACGCGGTGAAGTTCTGTTCGTTGCCAAGGAACGAGGAAGACGACGAGGACCCGGGCGTTGAGGCAGAGGCTCGGCTTCAGCGTGAGATCGAGATCATGCGCAAGTGCGACTCGGATCACATGGTCCGACTAGGACCGATCGATCTCACGATCACGCAACACGGTGACGAGCGTCTGATCTACTTTGCCGAAGAGTACATTGTCGGCAAGGATCTGGCGGCATGTCTGAAGGATGGCGTATTCGAGCCCGAAGAGACCGTGCGGCTCGGATTGGAGATCTCCGACGCGATTCGATCTCTGTGGTCACTCGACAAGATACATCGAGACATTAAGCCGCAGAACATCATGCGACGCGATCGTGACGGGTCGTTCGTCTTGCTCGACGCGGGCTTTGCCTTTGATCTCCATGGAGAGTCGCTCAGCCAGGGGCTCTTCGTAGGGACGATGGCCTATTCGCCGATCGAACAATTCGACTATTCGAGGCGGCGGACCTCGCTCGACTTCAGGCTGGATATGTACTCGCTCGGGGTCACGATGTATCACATGGTCACGGGTATTCACCCGTTCCGTGGGCCTGGCGATCGATCGCAAACAATGCTCGCAAACATCAGGAACGGGAAACCTGCCAAGCCGAGCTCCCACAACGGGAAGGTG
>CAJHUC010000333.1:0-24802 GCA_905146915.1 Ostreobium quekettii | reverse complement strand
GATCGGCCGCATTGCTCGGGATGTAGGTCCCGAGCGCGTCGTCGAGCGTGGCCATATCGAGCGCTTCCCCACGCACGAACCCCTTGCTGCTGTCCTCTCTCGCGCGCTCGAGCGCCTCGGGCTCGCCGAGGGTGTCGACCTCGAGGCCGAGGTCGAGGAGCTGCTGCTTGATCTTATCGTTACCACTCATCTCAAACTTCTCTTCTGATGTGTCCTTACCGAAACCCGAGGCCAAAGTCATCGTAGACGACGCCCGGATATCCCCAGAGAGCGGGCGCGGGCGGTGCGCTGACACTTTGTGCGAAAATAATCTACAGGCTCGCGATAAATGCGTACACGAAGTCGAGCTCGGCCTCGGTGATACCGAGCTCGGTATGCGTCAACTTGCCCAGCTCGCGCGTGAGGTATTTGCGCGCGCGGCTGCACTGCTGCTGCAGGGTGTTGAGCTCCTTGTCGAACTCAGGGTGCGCCGTGGTCCACCCCGGGTGATTCGCCAGCACGATGCTGTGTTGCGTGGCGTCAGCGCTGTGGATCTCTAACATCACATCGAGCGCGGAGGTCGTGTTCTCGCGGGTGTCCGAGCGCGTCAGGAGCGGAATCACCCTCTCCTTCAGGAGCGCGCTGACCCAACCATCGATCCCCTCGACGCCGTTGGTTTTTGCGACCTCCCCGAGGTTGGGGTGCTCCCCGAGGATGAGGACGGCGCGCTCCTCCGGGGTCTGCGCGTCCTCGTAGGAGAGGCGCTCGAGCGGGTCGATGTGTTCACCCTCATCGGAGGTTCCACCCACGTCTCGATTCCTCTGGTGCCTGGCTTCCTTCATCGACGCGCGCCGTGCCTCGTGAACGATGCACTGACGCAGGTAGGCTTTGGCGTTGTCCGTGGTGTAGCCATCGGCGCTGTTGGCGAACCGGAGCATCAGGTCGCCGATGATCTCGTCGGCGCGATCGAAGCGCTCCTGCAGGCTGTAGTGAGCGTCGAAGGTCTTGGCCGCGAGCTTTTGCCAGCGCGTGGGCGCGCCTGGCGAGCCGAGGAGTTCTTTTCCGAGCACCTGCAGCGCCTCGATACGATCGGGGTGATTCAGGCCGAGGCTCGCCAGCGCTTGCTGGAGCGTCATGACCCGAGCTGTCGGGGAAGTGGACATGAGGTCTCCTTTTTAAGGAAGTCGCCACGTGCGAGCGTCAGCTCCAGCAGTGGGGGAGCATGAAGGCCTGATCGCGAGCCCAGGCGGGTTCGATGTCGGGGGCACCCGCGGGCTGATTCTCGCGCGTTTGTCGCAACCACTCCGCCGCGGACCCGAGCGCCGCGGCGTGAGGTCGCCTCGGCTCTCCAGGGCAAAGCCTCAAGCCAATGTTTATCTCGATCTTGCGATCGAGTTTGATCAGGCTGCGCGCGTGGCGAGCATGGCGATAGGTGAGGTTTGCGAAGAAGTCCGCGAGCACGAGCCCGGGGTGCACGTCAGCGCCATAGGCCTGGATGGCGCGAGCATGGAATGTGCGACCCGAGTCAAAGCCTGAAGGCCGCACGGTGAAGATCTCCTCGAGCGCGTTCGAATCCAACTCCAAGAACTCCACTTCCTCCCCCGAGATGGGATGGATCACACGGCGTGTGGCAATGACGAGGTGTACGGGCCGGTCATCACCCTCGAGCGCGAGGAGCTCGTCGATGCGCTCGATCAGCGTCGAGAGCAGCGCGAGGTAGCGATCCTCGCTGTCAGCTTCGAGGGGCTGTGATTCTCCCGCGATCACGCCGAGGATGCGCCGTTGCGAGAGCTCTCGCCCGAGGCACGCCATGCGGCACCGCAACCTCGACGCGTGTGATGCGAAGGCGATGAAGCAGTTCTGGGCGTCCTCGACGCGTTCCAGGCTTCGAAGGTCATCGTATCTCGGCTCTTTGCCCTCTTCCAACCGTTGGAGCGAGTTTTCGAGCGCCTCGGGCGCGGTCTCCTCCCAGTGCCGTCGCGCGGCATCTGCGGACGCCGCGAACCCGTGACGCTCGGCGAGCACGGGGTGCGCGATGGCCCAGAGCGCGTGGGCGGTGGGGCGATTCGCGAGCCAGGCGTGCATCGGCCAGGGCGCGAGCGGCGCGATCTGCCGGATCGCCTGCCGGATGCGCGCGATAAGGGTCGGCTCGTTCTCACATTCGACGAGCACCGCGCTCGTGAACACGGCGCTCTTCGGGTCATTGAAGTTACCGGTCTCGTCGATAAAACAGAGCCACTCGGCCATCGATTCTGACTCGCTCAAACGCTCCCTCCTTTCTCCTGGACTCGCCGCGCGTTGTTTTGGAGGCGCGAGGATAGCACCGAGATAGCCTCTCGAGCAACAAAAGCGCGACCTCGCGCGGCTCGAAGAAGAACTCGCTGCGCTCGCCGCGCAGCTCGAGACTGCCACTGCGGTGGAATCACAAGCGCGCGAAGAGCTGGAGGGGTTCAACAAGAAGCATGGCCCGAAGGATGCGCTCGAAGCGGAGCGTGAACAGGTAGAAGCCGCGCTCGAAGCGGCGAAGAGGCGCGGCGAACTCCTCGAAAAGCAGAAGTCGATCCAGGGAGACATCGCTTCGCGCGAAGAGAACGTGCGGCTGCTCGAAGAGAAGCTCGCCGCGCTCTTCGAAAACCTCGGTGATGACATCGACACCTTGCTCGGCCACCTGCTCGACGATCCCGAGGTCGAGCGCATCGAGCGTGGTTCGAAAGATCTGCGCGAAGCGGAGGAGAAGCTCGCCACAGCTCGTAAAGAGCATGAGCCCGCTTTCCTCGGTAGATCCAAACTCGACCAGGTCGCGGTTCGCGTGGGTCTGGCGCCAGGGAGCGGTGTGGACGAGATCCTCGACGCGCTGAAGGCGCGCTATGCCTTGAAGGAAGAGGAGGTGGCGGAACTCGGCAAGAAGATCGAAGAGGCCAAGGAGAAGATCGCACAGCACAACAACCTGGTAGAAAGGGGCTTGGAGGCGGACATCGAAGAGGCGCGAGCGCGCTACAATCGGTTGGTTTTGTTGAAAGAGGTCGCGGGCGGCGAGCAGATGCAGGAGATGAAGCAGCGCCTGAACCTCGGTGTGTTGCTAAAGAACACGAACGCGCGCCTGAAGAGGCTCACGAGCGGGCGCCTCGAGTTAAAGCAAACGACATCCTCGAACACCGCGGAGTTCGACCTGAAGGATCTGCAGGCAAACCGCACTGGCTCGCGCTACACGTTGTCTGGCGGAGAGAAGTTCCTCGTGTCGCTCGCGCTCGCGCTGGGGCTTCGGGACATGCAGGGGATGAACGCCGAGAAGATGCCACGCAGCATGTTCATCGACGAGGGCTTCGGCGCGCTCGATGGCGAGCGCCGCGCCGAGCTGTTGGAGGTGCTCGCGGAGCTCGGCGGTGAGAAAGGTACCCAGCTCGGGATCATCTCGCACGTCAGCGAGATCAAGGACCAGATGGATGTCTCGATCGAGATAGAGAAGGTGAACGAGCAGTCGCGGTTCGCACCGGAAAACGCGGCGAACTGAGAGCTTCTGCCCGCGAGAGCTGACATCTCCAAACCTGCACCACCTCGCCCGTAACATCAGAAGCGCTGCGGCGCGCAAAAAGAAGCCGCCGGGTCATTTTGCTGACTGGAACCAGACGACTCCAGCCTCATGACAAAATGACCCGGCGGCTTCTTTTTGCTCGGGCACGACCTCCGCGATCTCCTGAACCTGACACCTCCAAATCGAGGAAGGGTCAGCGACCTTTGACGGGATCGACGATACGGTCACCACGACGGTGTTTCAGTCCTCTCCAAATCGAGGAAGGGTTCGCGACCGGCAACGAGACCATGATCTCCAAGGACCGCGACGCCGGGTTTCAGTCCTCTCCAAATCGAGGAAGGGTTCGCGACTCGAGGGGATGCCGTGCGAGGTGTGCGTCGCAGAGGAGTTTCAGTCCTTTCCAAATCGAGGAAGGGTTCGCGACCTTTGGGTTGCAACGTTTGGAGACGAAGAGCAAGGGCGATGGTTTCAGTCCTCTCCAAATCGAGGAAGGGTTCGCGACTCGTTCAAGAAAAACATCCTGTTGGCTCAAGTTTCTGTGTTTCAGTCCTCTCCAAATCGAGGAAGGGTTCGCGACGTGTTTAGCGTACCACGGGAGATCGCTAGGTTCCCTAAGTTTCAGTCCTCTCCAAATCGAGGAAGGGTTCGCGACCGGCAACGAGACCATGATCTCCAAGGACCGCGACGCCGGGTTTCAGTCCTCTCCAAATCGAGGAAGGGTTCGCGACGTAAATTAGATATATATCCAACTTGGAGTTTTTCCTAGATGCGGTTTCAGTCCTCTCCAAATCGAGGAAGGGTTCGCGACAGGGCTCAAGCGTGCGTACAAGGCAGCGCTCAAAGCGTGTTTCAGTCCTCTCCAAATCGAGGAAGGGTTCGCGACCTGAAAGGAGCTAACATGCTTAACGAAATTCTCGAAGTTTCAGTCCTCTCCAAATCGAGGAAGGGTTCGCGACAAATTCTCGAAATGATCGCTAACGAAGAAACCATTGCTGTTTCAGTCTCTCCAAATCGAGGAAGGGTTCGCGACACCCTTTCCAGGTAGAACGCAGGCGGTCTTTTCAGTTTCAGTCCTCTCCAAATCGAGGAAGGGTTCGCGACAGGAGCCGACATGCCTTCATTCGAGAAATACAACGGGGTTTCAGTCCTCTCCAAATCGAGGAAGGGTTCGCGACAATTGGACGTTAGAGGTTTGGACCGATCCTGAAAGTAGGTTTCAGTCCTCTCCAAATCGAGGAAGGGTTCGCGACAACCCTTCAGTCTGAGCATAACTGGTGTTGGTTCTACTGTTTCAGTCCTCTCCAAATCGAGGAAGGGTTCGCGACGATGTTGAGCTCGTACATGGCGCCGCACCGCTCCAGTTTCAGTCCTCTCCAAATCGAGGAAGGGTTCGCGACGTTACTCCAGATGATGTTGTCGAGGTTGTCTATAAGGAGTTTCAGTCCTCTCCAAATCGAGGGAAGGGTTCGCGACAGGTCGCGACCGAAAATATAGCGCCCCTGAGAGAGGTGTGCAACGCACAAAACTGTACCAGAGGTCGAACACCCCGAAACCCCCGACCTCTGGTACAGTTTAGAGTTGGCTAATTTCGTGTAGACCAGTGGTTTATGAATACGATAAACTTCTCGGTTATATCAGGCTAATTTTTATAGTCAGCCTGTATCAATGCGCATCAGCACTTTCGATCGATATAGCAAAAGTTAAATCAGTCGATGGAATTGTGCTCCTGGCGCGCGATGCCCTCTCCTGACCCTCTCGCCATCTTCGCGTCGCAACATTTCCATCGACGAGCATGTCATGTAGATAAATCCATGCTCATCGACTTATTTAGCCTTCATTGAAATAACCACCGGTAAGACCTCGATTTTGCAAAACTGTACCAGAGGTCGGGGGTTTTGCCCCTTTTGACCTCTGGTACAGTTTAGGGTGGCCTAACATTTTTGAGGGTCGAATATTTGAAGAATCAATGAAACTTAAAATAAGCACTGACTAATCATGATAAAATAGAAGGCTTTATGGCGAGCGGGGGGATTGCCCACGCTCGCTGCTGTGCTGATTTTATGCGGTTATACGAGGTTTGTTCGCCGACCGTGGGGACTCCCCACGGTCGGCGATATCAAGCTATGCTCGTGTCGTGATGTTCCGTAGAGCGCGAGCCACGCAAAACGGTTGACGCTCGTGGATCGATTTTGTCGAGGGTTGTCGGGAACGCTCGCTGGCGTGACGACAGAATGTGTGGTTCAAGGGATGACTCATCGATCAAGGAGGCTACGGTGACCCGACTCATCACGATTCTTGGCAACCCCACGCGCGGCG
The DNA here is from genome assembly GCA_905146915.1 of Ostreobium quekettii. Taxonomy (NCBI): domain Eukaryota; kingdom Viridiplantae; phylum Chlorophyta; class Ulvophyceae; order Bryopsidales; family Ostreobiaceae; genus Ostreobium; species Ostreobium quekettii. The sequence continues at coordinate 18,975 of CAJHUC010000333.1, read as the reverse complement.
CCTCTCCCACAAAACAGTACAGGCGCACGTCCTACGCGTTTCCGGATGGGTGGACATCGCCGTCGCGAAGCTTCTTCGGTCTCGCGCTGTTCGAGTGGTTGTCCGGTCAGCGCGGCGAGGCGCTCGAGGAGCTCGTGGTCATCGGGACCGCGGGGTCAGCGTGGTCGACGCTGCACGAGCTCGTGCCGGGTTGGGATAGCGACCAGGCAGCGAGCGATGACTGGCTCACGCTCAAGGAGCGCGAGCTAGAGAGTGGGGTCACAGCGCAGATGCTCGAGCTTGTTAGCGAGCGTCTCGCGAGCCATCTCGAGGGTGTGAGCGTGCGGTGTCTGCTCGTTGGCCATTGTGACACGGGCGAGGAGCAGATCTCACTGCTCGGTCACATCGCGCAGGCGATTCCGGCTGGCGAGCGCGTGTTCCTCGATATCACGCACGGCTTTCGCCACTTCGGCGTGCTCGCCATCCAGTCCCTCATGTTCCTCACCTCCGCCATCGACGTCGCGATCGAGGGCGTTTACTACGGGATGTTCGAGCCAAACCGCGCGGTCTCGCTCGCTGGCGGGCAGGAGCTCACCGAGTGGGCCGAGGCGCTCGTGTTATTGCAGCGCGCGGGGCAGCTCGCGCCGCTCGTGCCGCTGCTCGAGCCAGGCTACCCTTCCATCGCGAAGTTGGTCGACGAGCTGCACTTCCTCATCTCCATCAACGCGTTTGACCGCTCCATCACGACGTATGGGCAGGTCAAGGGGCAGCTCGGGAAGATGCGCGCGGGCTCGCTGCTCGAGGCCACCATCGGGTACATCATCGAGAAGGAGCTCGTGGAGCTCTTCGGGAGCTCGCGCATCAGCGACATCCAGCTTCGGATGGCATCCCGGGCGCTCGAAACCGGAGATCCGATGCGCGCCGCGGTGCTCACCTACGAAGGTGTCCTGAGCGCGGGGATTTCAGACCCCAAACAGGTGATGCGTTTCGATATCCGCAAGCGCGTCCGGTCCGAGCTCGACACGGGGAGTCCCTTTCAGGGAGGTGAGAGGAGCGTGTTCGATACATTGAAGAAGGTGCGCAACTGCGTCGCGCACGGGACCAATCAACATGCACACCACACATCAAACGCGGCCGTGTCGCGTGCGCTCTCATCTCCTGGTGCCCTGCGCACCTTCGTCGAGGAGGCCATGGACACGCTCGAACCGCTCGTGGAGCGGCTCATCGAAGCACCGATCGTGTGATCGGTGTCCCCCGAGACCCGGGTAGAAAAACGCGCGACCTCTCATCGTGGCATGGACAGCGTGTCGATGAGATAAAGTGTCAGCGCGCCCTTCCTGGCGCGCTCTCGGGTGGTGTGAGCCAATGCAGGCTCCACCTATCGGAGGTCGTCGCCATGAGCAAAGATGCCTACAGAGAGGTCGAACTCGCTCCTTCCACTCCCCATCGCGCTCGTGGCGGCCGCCGTTGTATTCGTTGGCTGTCGCGTTGACGCGTGAGCAGCATTGGGTTTACCTCCTCTCACACCTCACCTTTACTGACGCGCGATGGCTGGCTCGTTTATCAAAGGTGGACGACAAGAGGAGGCGCGAGGACGATGGGAGAAGAGCGAGAGGTCACGGAGAGCTCTTTCGAGGAGCTCGAGCAGCGTTGGCAGCGTATTCGCGCTGGTGAAGAGGTTTATATCGAGGGGCGTGCTTCGCACGAGCAGGCGCGCGCCTTTCACACAGAGCACATAGCGCCCATCACCCTCGAACATGTCCGTCAGAGTTATCTGAAGCGCCGCGGGGAGCAACGCGTCGACGTGCTCGTGAGCATGGTGGGGTTGTCGCCGGCGACGAGCATCACCGCCGCCTATGTGCTTCGCCCCGAGCACCTCGTGCTCGTTTACACCAAGGAGAGCCTCGGTGGCGTGGACGCCATCTGCGACGCGCTTATCGCGGCGCACCGCCTGCTCAAATTCTCCCAGATCACCAAGCGCCTCTGCCAGGCGTCCGATCCAGTCGACATCTATCGCGTGATCAAGGAGTCGATCGATGAGGCCTCCATCACGCTCGAGCGCGGGAAGGGGATCGACTACATCGACATCACGGGCGGAAAGAAGGTGATGAGCGCTGCCGCCGCGCTCGTAGCCTGGCAGCTCGGGTTAAACATCTGTTACACCGACTCGCGCTTTGACAGGCTCACGCGTACGCCGTTTCCAGGCTCGGAGGAGTTCAAGCAGCTGGGGAACCCGCTCGAGATCTTCGGGGAGCAGGAGATCAAGGTCGCCACCGAGCTCTTTAATGGCGGCAATCACACGGCCGCCGCCGAGCAGTTCAGGCAGCTCAGCAAGAGGATCCGCACCAGCGAGCAGGTCCGATTTTACGCCACCCTCTCGAGGTTCTATGCCGACTGGTGCGCCTTTCGCTTCGACGAGATGGCCGAGCACATCCCTCACTTGACGAGCGACATCGCGGCAGGGCGCGCGGGGTTGACGAGCGCGCAGGCGACCCGACTCGCGTTCCAGTTCGAGCACCTCGAGAGGTTGCGCGCTCGCGACGACCTCGACGAGCGGCTGCTGCTCGTCGATTACATTCTGCTCGCGGATCACTACTCGAACCACGATCGTCGCGAGTTCGCGGCGATGCTCTATTACCGGGCCTTCGAGGCGGCCGCCTCCTACCGGCTCGCCACGGCGTTTAGCATCGACGCCAGTGACCCTCGCTACAAGCAGTGGGAAGCGTCACGCTTCGAGCGCTTTGTAGCGCTCTCGCGCGAGGTCTATCGCGTCCCCGACTCGGTCGACTTCACCCCCTCACCGCAGCTCGGCTTCATGGCCTCCATCCTCGCCCTCGCGGCGCACGAGGAGGCCGTGGGCGGGGAACGCGAAGGCGTCGGGCTCATGGAGCGCGCCGAGCTGCACAAGGTCGGGCTCTTGAAGGGCTTGCAGTCGATCGCCACGCCGATCCGCACGCCTCGATCCGACACGGTGCGACGCCCATCCCGCGGGCGATCTGTCGCGGCTCGCGCGCAACGCGCGACGGTTTGTCGAGGCCGTCTGGGACGAAAGCGAGCCCACCCTACCCTTCGCGCAAACCCTCGAGACGCTCAGGTTCCTCGAGCTCTAGCGCGTACTGAATTTTCTAAAAATCTAGATGCAAAAATACCAAAACAGCACGCCAGTTATACAAAAGTATAACTGGCGTGCTGTTTTGGTGCCATTATGGCGCATTCTACCGTTAATTCTAGCTAAAAAGAGAATTTTTCAAAGGTTGGCACACCCCTCGCAATGCTGTCTGTGCGTCACCGCGAGCTCGGGGAACACGAGCGCGTCGAGAGGACCCGCGAGGAGAAAACCTGACGAGAGTGTCAGCCACATCTCCTCGCGGCCCTCTCCATGGTGAGAGGAGACGATAACCCCACCCCCTCGTGAGGAGGACCCCATGACGCCGACCACCGCTGACACATTCCGTAGCACCTTCGGGGATCTCCGGGTCGCCCTCCACGCCCCACCAGCGCGCAGGCACTGGTCGGACGTCAAGGCCTACCTCAAGCGCCTGCATACGCTCTCACCGCGACGCGTCGAGGCCGAGGTCTTGCCTTATGTCGAGGGGATCGTGCGGCGTGGTTGGAGAGACGACGAGCGGATGCTGTGGACCGATGACGCCATCTGGCGCTACATCGCCGCCGATCCTGGCTCGCGCTACGCGAGGATCTTTAGCCACGTGCGCGTTCGCCCTGGCGCGCAGCACAGGCTCGAGGTCGAGGATGTCCTCGATGGGCCGCTGCTCACGCACGTCGATCACGTGACGATCGTGGGCCACGAGCACGCCGCCGCGCTCCTGCACCGCTTGCTCGGGTCGAGGCACCTCCACGCGTTGCGAAGCCTCGAGATCACGCGCAGTGATTTGCGCGGTCTCACCTACATGAGGCCAGCGCGACGCACGCAGATCGAGCGGCTCGTGTTCAAGCACGCCGACCTGTCTCCCGACGAGGTGAGGAAGCTGTGCGCCATCGTGGAGAACCACGGCGTCACCCATGTCGAGCTGCTCTGTAGCGAGCCGCTCGACCTGCGCTCACAGCACGCCCTCCTCGACCTCTCGCTCGAGCACCTCACGCTGTGCAACGCGGGGCTCGCCGAGAGCGGCGCGCTCCATCGCGGCGGGTGCAAGCGCTCCTTCGGGTGCAGCTCGCTCGATGTGCGAGAGCACGGCAGGCGGTTGCATATGCCCGCGGCGAGGTTTCGTGACACCTCGCGGATCCGCTAGCGCGGTGGGTTCGAGGTGGTGGCGATGAGGTTCGGGAGAAAAACCTCTCCGCAACTGTCAGCCACATCAGCGAGCAGGCTCTCACAGAAACGAAAGGCATCGACCACAGCGCTCCCTTCGAGGCGAGCGCGCAGACCACAGCACAGGAGGACATCATGACGGATCGAAAGGGAACAGGATCGAGCGGCTCCTGGTGGAGCACCGAGAAGGTCGCCGCGAGCGCGGGGCGACAGGCAGGCAGGATGGTCGGACAGGCCGTCGGCGAGTCCGTCGGCGGGAAGACCGGCCGCAAGGTCGGCGGCGCGCTCGGCGCGGAGCTCGGTGAGCTCGGAGGGAGAGCGCTCGGGCGCTGGCTCGATGGCGAGAGTCCGCTCTAGACCTCGCGCAGGTACGCAGCCACACAGACACACGCATCCACGCACACATGGAGGACACCATGACGAAGACACTTGGAAAGAGCACGCTCGAGACAGCAGGCGGCCTACTCGGAGGGGCCGCAGGTGGAGCACTCGGAGGCGTCGCCGGCAGCGCCCTCGGGGGCGCGGTGGGAGGACCAGGCGGTGCGATCGCTGGCCGCAAGGTCGGCAAGGGCCTCGGCAAGGTCGTCGGCTCGCTCGCCGGGAGGCAGGCAGGTCGACACCTCGGCCGCATGCTCGGGTAGTGAGAGCGCGGCATGTTCAGTTCATGAACTGAACATGCCGCGCTCTCACTACCCCGACCCGAAGAATTTTCTTCACGCGAAGTGTCAGCAAACCGAATCGCGACCCTCCATATGGTGAGCGAAACAATAACTCGGCTCGAGGTCATGAAGGAGGCGATCGATATGGGTAGACGACCAGGTGGTGAGTTGGCGGCGAGGCCGCTTCATTTGATTTTTTTGGCAGATTGCTCTGGCTCGATGGCGAGCCTCGGTAAGATCCAATCCCTCAACCAGGCTGTGCGCGAGTGCTTACCCCACCTCGAGAAGGTCGCGGGCCAGAACCCTCACTGTGAGGTGTTGGTGCGCGCGATCTCGTTCTCGAACAGCGCGTCCTGGCACCACGATGTCCCCACGCCTGTGAAGGACTTCTCCTGGCGCGACCTCTCGACTGGCGGAGCCACCTCGATGGGAGGCGCGATGAGGTTGCTCGCTGAAGCGATGGATGTCGAGGTGATGTCGGCTCGCGCGCTGCCTCCAGTCCTCATCCTGTTGTCAGACGGCCACCCCACAGATGAGTTCGGGGCAGGACTGGCCGAGTTCGAGAAGACCCGTTGGGCGTCCAAGGCAGTGCGCCTGAGCATCGCGATCGGCCAGGACGCGGCCCATGAACCCCTCGAGAGATTTATCGGCAACAGCGAGATCCCGGTGCTCGAAGCAAGGAATCCACAGGATCTCGTCCGATACATTCGTTGGGCATCGACCGCGGTTATCCAGGCGGTCTCTTCTCCAACGAGTCGACGCGCTGAAAACAGCACCTCCTCGCTCAACGTCCAGCTCGGGTCGATCCCGGAGCCCGATGATCAGGGGAGCGGTGATGTCTGGTGAGGTGGTGTCCAGGCGACTGTGGGGAGGCATCGGAGCCTCGAGCCGAGGGGCAAAGCGTCACGGCACACACACTCCGAACCAGGACGCGTTCGGTATCTGGCGCGTACCGGGAGGAGGGCTCGCCGCATGCATATCAGACGGCCATGGGGGCCCCGCCCACCCCAGGAGCCATGTAGGATCGAGGACCGCGATCGAGGTCGCGCGCGCGGTGACGACTGCAGGTAAGTTTAACCCTCTGGTCGACAGCGAGCAGTTCCCCGAAGTGTTTTTAGAGCGCTGGCGCGAGCGCATCGCGCGCGATGTCTTGCGCCATCCGCTGACCCCGCGCGAGGTCGCTCACGGGGTCGACGCGACTCGAATGATCCTCGCTCCGGTGACTGCTTACGGCGCGACCCTCTCCATGGTCATCCTCACACAGGATCACTTGCTCGAGTTCACGCTCGGTGATGGGAGCATCTCGTGTGCCAAAGGAGAGTCAGTGCGTTTCGGGGTGTCATGTCAGGACGAGTCATTGGGAGACGAGACACATTCTCTTTGCCTCGAGCGCGCGAGCGAGTTGTTTGTCTGTTCGGTCTCGCCAGCGGATGACCTCGAAACCGTGATTCTCTGCACGGATGGTGTGCAAAACAGCTTCAGATCGACGCCAGATTTTCTCAAACTCACCGCAGATCTGACCGCGATGGTTCGCGATCGCGCAGGTCGAGATGAGCTGGAAGAGGAGCTCCCGCGGTGGCTCTCGGAGTACTCTGGAGAGGGGAGCGGAGACGACGCCACACTCGTCGTGTTGTATCGTCACGAACCCCTTCAAAACATGAGCCCTCACGAGCCCTCTCAGCGAAGCTCCCCGGATGCGTCCCGGTCTCGAAAGACATCTGCGCTACGTCGTCATATACGCGCTCTGACAGAAGGATTCACTCGATGAAACGAGATATTAAAACGCTCGCGCGCGAGCTTGATGGGGAGACGGTCGAGCTCCTCGAGAAGTTGGGAGAGGGTGGTCAAGGCAGCGTCTGGCGCGCGCGAGTGTGCGATGAGTACTTCGCGCTCAAGTGGTACGAACCAGGCTCGAGTCAGGAGATCTCGCGACGCCTCTCGAGGCTCATCGCCATCGGTCGCCCCTCTGACGCGTTCCTGTGGCCTGTGGCGGTGGTTCGAGACACCGAGGACAAGGGTTTTGGATACCTGATGCCCATGCTCGAGCCCGGTTATCGCGCCGTGACGGAGTTGATGAGTGGCGCGGTCGAGATCTCGTATCAAGCGCTCGTGACGAGCGCCGCGCGCCTGGCCGGAGCGTTCCGTGATCTCCACGCGAGGGGCATGTGTTACGGGGACATCAACTTCGAGAATATTTTCATTCATCCACACACAGGAGCGATCCTTATCTGTGACAACGATAACGTGGTCGTCGATGGTGATGAGACCTCGGTGCTCGGCACGATGCGTTTCATGGCGCCCGAGATCGTTCGGGGCGAGGGGCGGCCGTGCGCGGACACGGACCGGTGGTCCCTCGCTGTGCTTCTGTTTTACATGTTCATGGTGCATCACCCGTTGGAGGGGGCGCTCGAGCAAAACATTCGCTGCCTCGATCTCCCTGCGATGGAGCAGCTATATGGCTACGCGCCGCGATTTATCTTCGACCCTGATGACGTGAGCAATCGACCCGACCCGGAGCGTCAGCAAAGCGTCATACTCTACTGGGGTATTTATCCGCTCTTCTTGAAGGATCACTTCACGCGCTCCTTCACGGAGGGAATCGCTGATCCTCGCGATGGGCGAGTGCGTGAGACCGAGTGGATCGAGGTGATGCGCCGCCTGCTCGACTCGCTCTGTCCTTGCCCTTGTGGTGCAGACAACTTCTACGATGTCGATGTGTTGCGCGCTGCTCCTCTGACCCGCGCGCGGTGTTGGGATTGTGGTGCCAGGATTTCTCTCCCTGCGCGCATGAGGCTCGAGGATGGCCGCGTGATCATCTTGAGAGAGGGCACCACGCTGTGCGGGCACCACCTGTTGAAGTTTCCGGGCGATCGAGGAGACGACGTGTTCGCTGTCGTGAGGCGTGATGAGCGCGGGCACCTCGCGCTCTCGAACGTGAGCGAACAGACGTGGCGTATGAACTTTATCGGGAAGCCGTGGACGGATCTGAGGCCTGGAGAGGAGCTCTCGTTGGAGTCGTGCGTGGCGATTCTCTTCGAGGATACGCGCGCTCGCGTTCGCCCTGCTGACCACCCGAAACTTGTCAAACTCCCCACTGATTGAAACCTCGAAGGCGAGATATGCCAAAGCTCTACATCAAAACGAAAAGCGGCCCGAGAGCGATCGACATCGCGACCAGAGCGAAGCTCGATGAGGAGCTCGCGCGGCGAGGTAAGAACACCAGGATCTCGCTCGATGGCGGCGAAACATACAAGAAGAAGAAAGAATACGGCGAGCTCGATTGGGACGGGTTCCTCTTTGCGAGCGCCGATAAAACGCCTGAACCCGTCGAAGAGAGGAAAACGATCGTGTCACAAGGAAGGAAAAAAGCGCAACAAAACAAGGCAGCTCCGATCCCGGCGCCTGCTCCGTTCGACAGCTCCGAGTTGGAGAAGGCGATCGTCGCCACGCGCGAGCACATCAGCCGCTCGCTCGAGACAATCGCGAATGTCGTCGCGCGAGAAGTCTCGACCCTGCATGGCAGGCTCGAAGTTGTGGATAGCAGCGTCGAGGAGATCGGCAATGAACTTACAGTTCAGGCAGCGAGCGTCGGGAGAGATGATGGCAAACACGAACTCGCCGCCACGACCATTCGAGAGGTTCAAAAGGAACTCGAGTCTCGCCTCTCCAACGACAAGATATCTGCTCTGATCGATGACGCCATCAAGAAGCATTGGCGGGTCGAGAGAGAAGCTCTGAGAGATCCTCTCGAGAAACGCATCGGCGGGCTCGAAGCACAGCTTGGTGAGAACAAGAAAGAGTTGGCGAGCGAGCTCGACGCCAAAACACGCGACCTCGCAGAGGATGTCAAAAGTCGCCAAAGAGAACTGGCCGAGAGCGCGGGGAAGATCATCGAGAGCCAGAAGGCGATCGACGCCCTGATCGATGACGAGGTCGATCAAATTCGCAAGTTTCGGCCAGGCACGATCACCAGAATGCAACAGGAGATCGAGCGTCTCGAAGAGGAACTCAAAAGCAAGCGAGGAGAACTCGAAGAGCGAGACAAGCGCATCCACTCGTTGAACATCGAGCTCCATGGCCTCCGTGTCATCGAGGAGAACGAGGGCTACTCGAGAGAGCAACTCTCCAAAGTCTTTGAAGAAAATCAATCCCTCCGCACAAAACTCGAGGATCGAAACGCGCTCGAGCTCGAGCGCGACGAGTTGCGAAGCCGCGTGGAGGAACTCGAAAAGGTCCAGGCTCTGTACCGCGCAGGGCAAGAGATCAAGCGCGATGAAGGTGAACTTCACCGCGAGTTAACGGATGCTCGGGGCGACCTCGACAAAACAAAGGCTTCGCTCGAGGGCGCTCGGAGCGAAGTCAAACTCCTCAAAGGCGCGAAGAGAGATCTGGAAACGCGCCTGGACGCGCTCAGGAGCGAGAAGGAGGAGCTCGCAAAGAAGGCGCGCGATGCCGAGGCAGACAGAGATGAGAAGAAGAACCTCCTCGAGGATTATCAATCGCGCGAGCAAGAACTCAAGGATCGTGACTCGGCGCTAAAAGAAGAACGGTGCGAGTGGGATCAAAAGAAGCGAGACGAGCGCGATGACCTCGATAAAGAGTTGCAGAAGCAGCGAGAAGACGAGCTTGAAAAATTGCGGGTCGAGGCCCGCGCGAAGGCGCTAGGGGAGCACACCAACGAGATCCGAAAGCTCAAGGATCGTATCGCCGAACTCGAGCAAGAAATAGCCCGACTCGCTCCGATGGAGAAAAGCCTCGAAGATATGACGCGATGCTACAACGAGATCTGTGAGGAACGCGTCGAGTGGCTCGCTAAGCGCGATGACCTCGATAAAGAGATCAATGGGCTCGAGGGGAACCGCGCGTGCCTCGAGAGCCAACTCGCGGAGCTGCTGGAACAAAAGACTACGAGGGAAGAAGCGCTCGCGCAGCTCGAGGGTGACATCGGGGAAAAGACTGGAGAGTTGGGGGAAGTGAGAGGTCGGCTCGAAAAGATCGAGCAGCAACTCGAAGAAACGCAGCGCGCGCTCGTGGTGGATCGAGCAGCGAGGGAGGAGCCGCTGCATCGACCTGTGATCGCGGTGGAGGGCACGATGCCGCAGAAGAAGCAGATCGAGCGCGACTGGTTGAAGGGGGTCAAGGAGAGGATTCGACAGGAGGGTTTCGTCTTCCCCGAGCGCCTCGTCGACTCGTTTCACACCTCGCTCAAGATCGCGCGGTGGGCGCCGTTGACCGTCATGGCTGGGGTGAGTGGGACAGGCAAGAGCGAGCTCGCGAGGTTGTATTCGCGCTTTGGCGGGTTGCATTACCAGATGGTCTCGGTCCAGCCGAATTGGGACAGCCCACAGGATTTGCTCGGTTTTTTCAATTACATGGACAACAGCTACCAGGCGACCCCTTTTGTGCGCGCGCTGACCCAGAGCCAGCGTAAAAGGGAGGATCGCGATGGCTTCGAGCGCGAGCTCCTCCTCGTCCTGCTCGACGAGATGAACCTGGCGCGTATCGAGCTCTATTTTAGCGAGTTCAACAGCAAGCTCGAGGCGAGGCGAGGGCTCTCGGACGAGGAGAAGATCGCGATCGAGGTGAACCTCGGTGGCGGGTACTCGACCGAGCTGACGCTCCCGGACAACGTCCTCTTTGTCGGGACGATGAACGAGGATGAGACCACGCAAACCCTCTCGGACAAGATCCTGGATCGAGGCAACGTCATCTCGTTCCCTCGCCCTCGCCGCCTCGAGAGTCGTGACTCCACGAGAGCGCTCGAGCGCTACGACGAGCGCATCCAGAAAGAGAGGTGGAGTTCGTGGATCAAGCACCCTGGCGGCGAGAGCGCGCCAGGCTTTGGGGTCGAGGCGCGCGAAAACCTTCGCGACGCGCTCGACGCGATCAACCAGGCGATGTCAGGGGTCGAGCGCGCCATCGGGCACCGCGTCTTGCAAGCGATCGAGGCGTACGTGACCAATCACCCCGCCGTCGCGAGCGCGAATGCTTCATCAGATGATGCGTGGCGGCGAGCGTTCGAGGATCAGCTCATGCAAAAGGTCATGCCCAAGCTCCGCGGCGTCGCCACAGACACGAGGTCCGGGCGCGCGTGCCTTGGCGAGATCGAGGACGTGCTACGCGAGCGCGCTGGCGGGATCGTCGAGGACTTCAACAAAGCTCGCGAGTCATCTCATGGCTCCTTCGTGCTGCGCAGCGCGGAGTACCTCACCAGGGAGGATGGTTGATGGTGGGCGCACCTTCTATACCCAGGATCGAGTTATCCGGCCGCTCCTGGCGAACTCTCACAGCAGACGAGCGCGCATGGGTGAGGACCATCCAGGATCTCGATGGATTATTGCTTGCATCGTTCGAGCTCGATCGCGTGACGCTCTCGCCGCGACCGAGCTCGACCTCTCAGGTCACCTCTCGTGTGCTCCGGGAGCTCGATCCGAAGCGCCCCTCGCACGACCCTGTCGTGGCAGCGTTAAAGCCACTCCAGCGCGCCATCGAAGCGATCGATGCGGCGCCTCGCACAGAGGTTCGGCGCGTGCACGAGAGGATCCCCGCGCACAAGGTCAGGGAGTTCGATCGTCGCTCCCTCGTCAAGCTCGCCAGGATCCCAGGGAAGAGCACCCAGGATCGCATCCGCGCGGCGCGCTCGATCAGCGCGCCGCGTCGAATCCAGTCAGCGAACACGGCAGAGAATCGGCTGGTTCGACACCTCGCGGACACGCTCGGGAGCTCGCTAAAGAAGCGGATCGAAGATGAAGAGTCTTTGGGGAGAGAGACCGAACGCTTGGCGGGTATGTTGCGAGCGCTCGAGGCGCTCGATGAACCGTCTAGCCCGCTCTGTAAAATCTCCGGAGCGGGTCCCCACGAGCCGAACAATGCGCTCATCTCTGATCCTCGCTACGGCTTTGTCTGGCGCTTCTACAGGCTCGTGCGCTCCTGGGACGATCGTTGGGAGACGCGCTGGCGACGCCGCGAAGTTACCGTCATGGAGGCGATCCTCTGGGCCACGTTCGCAAGGCTCAGCGAAGCTCCTGGCGCGTGGGTGCCCGAGCAGCCATTCCGGTACGAGGCATCTCCTGGTGGTTTGATCCTCGAGGGCGACTGGCTCCATGTTGCCATCTTGAATGGTGAGGTTGACAGGCTGGTCTCACTGGCGCTCGTGACTCGAGGACTGGGTGAGGCACCGAGGCTCCTGATAAGAGAGCGCTCTTTTGCCTCGGGAGAGGTCGCACCTCTGGAGCGAAGTGGCGCGCGGTGCAGAGTGCTGAGCGCGTCGTTCGAGTCGAACGAGACAATCGATACAGCTCGCGGAGCAAAGCTCACGCTCTATCTGGGAGAGGATGACCTTTACGAAGCCCACGCAGATCGTGAGGGCGTGAGCTCTATCAGTCAGTGGCTCGCAAAGTCACTCGATGCTCACCCCGCGCCTTCAGGGAAATCATCGAGTGCTTTGGAGGATGGGAGATGCGTTGGCGTCGATCTTCTGGGGAACCGAGCGTTGCTTTCGCTCGATCACGCACGCTGCTCCGGCGAGCTGCTCCTCACCGCGGACCTCGGTGAAGATGTGCGAGCGAGTGGCGACGTCGCTGCGAAGAGCCACGTTGATCTGGTGGGCGCGCGCTTGATCTGGGAGTCTCTGCTGTCGAGTGAAGACGAGCCAGCCGAGCTCGATGAGAGAGCGATGCGCGCTGCGCTCGGCGCTTACCAACAGGCCGGAGCTGAACACATCATCCAGTACACGTATGCAACGCCGGACAGTATGGACGAGGTGGGTTTGGCGAAGCTGTGGGGGGCGATGCCCACAGCGCGCGCGCGATGGTCGATCTGGAGATCAGTCGCGGCAGCGCTCGTGGTCAGCGGGGAACCATCCTCACCTATCGAGGTCGACGCTCCGATGCTCGTCCTGGATCTGGGCTCACCCTCACCGACGGTGACAAAGCTCGTAGCGAAGTATGATGGTGAAGAACATACCCCGGAGGCGTTCTTTTGGGAGCGGACTGCTCCTGTCAGACCAACGCCATGTGGCGACTCGGGCCTCTTTCGACGAATGGAGGACGCGCTTGAGGAGCTCCTCCCTGACAGGGAGGAGCTCCTCAAGCGCGAAGCGCTCGTACAAAGGTTGGTCGACGCGGGGTGGTCATTCGAACGATCAGATGATGTGCCCATGCGATTCCCCTGGCGAGGAGAGGATGGCTCGTGGCGCATCGCGAGGGTGCGGTGCGGACACGAGCTGTCGGGGGACAACAGCGCTCGATCTGTCCAGGCTTTTAAAGAATGGCTCGAAGGCAGGCACCTCGAACGCGCGCTGGAGGGCTCGCTCGAGCGCGCAGCATCAATGCGCGTGATCGTGATCGGCTGGCGAGGCTTCGAGGAGGTCTGGTTGAGGCACGAGCTCTCCTGTCAACTGCCACCCGACGCCACGCTCGAGCTCCTCGGCTCTTCGGCCGTCGCGCGAGGTTGTGAGCTCTTCCTCGATCGGCACCTTCGCGATCTACCCACTTATCGGGACATGATCCCGGCGTTACACCTGAACGTGAAGGGCGAGCGCGTTCCGCTGCTCGATCCAGGCGTCGTGCTCGGTGGCGTGAGGCCATCTCAAAAGATCGAGTGGTCGCCCCGAGCACGGTTCGAGATCCCACCTGACGTGTCGACGCTCGGGTTGCCTATCGAGGTCGGTGCAGAGGATGACCGCTCCTGCTTTATCGCTCACATCGAGCACGAGACATTTCCGCTACAGCGCGCCGTCCGCGTCAGGATCGAGACAACCTATCGCTACGCGCAGGACGCGTTTCGCGTGATGCTGATTGCGGAGGATGCCTCGGCGCCTTTTCAGCGCATCGAGGTGCGCTGGCGCCGAGGCGCTGGCGAGGATGCATTCGACACCCCTACCGCGAGCAACGAGCCCCCCACCTTCGAGGCGGACGAAGCGTGGACTGAACGCGCTGATGTCGCGCTGGAGATCCTCATCGACGATTGCTTTAAAGCGCTCCAGCGCGCGCGAAGCAGCCTCGAAGCAGGCAACCCCGCGGCAAGGATGAAGAAGACGGCACATTTGCGCGAGATGGAGCGAGAAGTCGAAGTATTGCTCGAGGCGATCGCAGCTTGCGAAGCGCAAAGCAGGCGCGTCTTCGCCGCGGCGAGGTTGCCTGACATACCCGAGGATCGACGGACCAAGATCGCAGCGCTCGCCCAGTGCTTCATCGATCTCGCTGACCTGGAGCGAGCAGTGGGAGAACGCCGCGGGATGCCGACGTTGTTCAGAGCGACATCGGAGAAAAAGAACGGCGCGCTGCGCAGCCTGCTCGACAGAGTCAGAGACGACGCGACGAGAGCGCTCGGGAGACTCTATCACCACGCGCCACCAGCGGCAGTGATACGACTCGTCGAGGAGGTCAGCATGGAGAGCAGAGTGGATTTGTTCCACACGCTCGGTCGAGTCATTCGGCCCGGCGAAGGCTCGACCGTGGCATTCCTCGAGTCCTTCGAGAGAGGCATCGCTGGCGTGGAAGATGCTGACCAACTCACCCCTCAGATCGAGGCCGCGTTGTGGATGATGACGACCGCGTTATGGGCTCGTGAGGGATCGGTGCGAGGTTGCACCCCGGCGCTCGTGGAGAGGCTCCAGGGTATGGTCGCGCGAGTATTGGAAGAGCTCGAAGAGAGCTGGCTCGAGGAGGGGCTCGCGCCCTCTGTCTTGAACGAGCTCGGGTGCATCACGCTGGCGTTGCTGCGCTTGAGACAAAGCGATGAGTTCGATCACTTGGTCAGCGTCGACGCGGAGTGGAGCCGGGATATGGCCGCACGCTTCAGGGCGCTCCAGGTCTGCCTGTTGGATGAAAACAAGTCCGCGCGTGGTCCTCGTATCGAAACCGGAGACGGAGAGCATGGCGCAGGGTTCGGGATCATGGTGGCAGAAATGCTCGAAGGAGTGCGCATGGGAGCGCTCAGGTTGGTGGAGGAGTGAGAATGTCGACGAATTTTTTGAACTGGACCTTTCCGAACTCACGCAACTTCCCTGTGTCTGCTCAGATCGTACAAGGGAGCACACACCGCAGGGCGGTGGAACTCGCAGCTGGAGAGGCGGACATGCGCGAGTGGGTCACGCTCGAGGATGGCCCTCGGGTGAGCGCTCGAGTTGGCAGTACTGTCTTCGAGCTAGAGCTTGCTACGCGAAAGGGTCTGCGTGAGCTCAGGGACTACATCAAGGATGCTCCCACCCCCTGGGTCGCGATGTTGGCGCTCTCGAGGAGCGATGACGATCTCCTTGGCGGATACCTCACGCTCTGCGGCTCAGTCTTGCCATCCACGCTAGAAGAGCAGCTCACGATCGTGGTCTCCGACGAGCTCCTGGGGCAGATGCCCTGGAAAAATAGGGATATCTTGCGCGAGTCGATGTCTTTGCCGCTGCCCACAGAGTCACCCGCCTGCGCGATGGTCATCGCGTCGACGATCCTCCTCCATCCATCCGAGGGCCATGTCAAGGAGGTCGAGATTCTTTTCAAGGATGGGGGCGCGCTCACGTGCCTGATCGAAGAGGTCGAAGATGGCGTCTCCGAGGTGCTCGTCGCGCATCGCTTCGATCCAGATCGTTGCAGCACATTGAGAGCGCCTGCGGTTCGCTTCATCGGCCTCATGGTAGATCCTGTGATCCTGAGCGAGGCACCAGCTAGCGGCATCGCCCTGGAGCTCCTCTACCCCTTGAAGAGTCCTCACTTGAGCGCGTGGATGGCATACGAAGCGATGGAGCTGAAGCTCGAGAGAGAGCGCTTCGATCGCATCCGCGAACACGAGCCGGAATACGGAGAGGTTATTGGAACACGTCGCGGCAAGGAGGGCAAAACGATCGTGCGAGTTCGCCCTCGGGAACCGAACAAGCTCATCGAAGCGTGGTGCGATAAGGACAGCGGCGACTTGAAGAAGAAGAAAGCGATCGATTTGGACATCCCGGTGCAGCTCGAATCACTCGAGAAGAAGCCTCGCTCCATCGAGCGCGTGAGAGTCTCTCGCCTCCGCCTCGATGGCGATGGCAAGTACGAACTCGAGCTCGAACTCGCCTCTCAAGAAGAGCTCTTCCCCAAAGGGAGACTTCGCGTCGTCGAGGACAGAGGCTCGGCAGTGGCGCATCACAGGAGGAAGAGCGCGCTCGAAATGCTGGAGTCCGGGCAGGGCGCCATACCCGAACTCATCGAATACTTTGTCGATCCATCGAGGATCCCCGAGATACGAAGCAAGGATCGCTCTTACTGGCATAGAAGAGGTGCTCCCACGCTCGACGAGAATCAACGCGCGGTCATCGTGCGCGCGGCGAGAGAGCCCGCGATCTTGCTCGTGCAAGGCCCCCCTGGGACTGGCAAGACCACCGTCATCGCCGAGATCATCCACCAGCTGCGCCACCGCCACCGAAACGACTCGTACGAGGAAGAAGGCTCCCTCAAGGGACCGCTCAAGATCCTGGTCTCGAGCGTGCAAAACGAAGCGGTAAACAACGCCACCGAAAAATTGAGCGGAGGCGGCGTGCTCGTCGATGTGTTCACCAGCACGAGGGACAGCAAGAAAGAGCACGAGTTGATCAAAGACGTGACCGGCAAGATCCGACAGGAGCTCGAGCAGCGCCCATCCTACAAGGCGGTCGTGGGGCTAAAAGAAGCGATCGATGACGTGCGTGCGCTGCGCGCGACGCTCTCGTGGAGGAGCCAGGAGACGATCTCTCGGCTGGAGCGTTTCGAGCTAGACCACGGTCATATAACCTCCATCGAGAGCAACTCTTCGCTGCGCCAAAAGCTCCTGGCGCTGCTCGGTGAGGAGGCAAAAGAACCGCCAGCGGATCCTTATCGGGTGTCCATCTCGCACGATATCCGCGGCGTGCTGCAACGGGTCCTCGATTTGCCAGAGGATCCGCTGGCGGATAGAGCCGAAGAGGTGCGCTCGCTCCTCGAAGTGGCCAGCGGCCTCCTCCCTTCACACGATGACCCTGACGATCCGCTCTCCCTCCTCGTCGATGATCTCGACGCGACGCAAAAAGCACTCGATGACGCGCATCGCTTCGAGCGCAAGTGGAAGCGCCTACGGGAAGAGATCTCCTGCGTCATGAAAGAGGCTGACACCAACCGCGTGAGCGAATCGCAGGAGCCATCCCCGCTCGACGCATGGGAAGAAGAAGCGAACGCCTGGTTTACAAGAACGCTCGCGTACATCGAAGGGTGCCTCGGCGTGCGAGGTTACGCAGACATCCTCGCCCTGCTCGATTTCGTGGAGGCGATGGAGAGGAGCCCCGCGCTCTACAAGCAAATGGTCGATGTCCACGCGCCCGTCGTCGCGACAACCTGTCAGAAGTCGAGTGACTATCAAGACCACCTCTATGATGTGGCGATCATCGACGAGGCGGCTCGTGGAGGGATCGATGTGCTGATCTCGATGTTAAAGGCGCGATCGATCATCCTCATCGGAGATCATCACCAGCTCCCTCCGCACATCGAACGCGAGATCGAACGAAAGCTCGACGAGGAGATCCGCCGCGAGGTCGACCTGAAGGCGACCTCGATCTTTTCCTTCCTCTGGGAGAAGTTGGGGGGCTCGCGCCTTTCCTCGAACTGCATCTCGCTCACGCGCCAGTATCGCATGCACCGCGACATCGGAGAGATCGTCTCCAAGGTGTTCTACGAGCCCGAGATCGTGCTCGAACATGATTGTCCGGGGGGTAAAGACGCCGAGCGAGCGCCTCACTGGGGGCTCTTTAAAGACGCCCCCTTCGTGTGGGTAGATACGAGCGATGCGATGCGCGAACAACCCAGCTCTTCCAAAGAGCACGAGGTGAACGAGCACGAGGTCGAGGTCATCCTCCAGATCCTCCGCCGGCTCGAATCCGAGTGTCGGAGCGATCCTCCGCCTGGCCCCATCGTGGGGTTGATTCCGTTTTATGGTGATCAGGTGCAGAAGTTGAAAAAACGCCTCCAGAAATCACCTGAACTCGAGCGCCTGGTTGAGCTCGGCACAGTCGACAGCTTCCAGGGCAAGGACTATCCGATCGTGATCGCTTCGGCGGTGAAGTCGAACCCGGGAGGTCATGTGGGCTTTTTAAAGCTGCCGAACCGCATCAATGTCGCCATCTCTCGCGCCAAAAATCAATTCATCCTCGTGGGCGATAGCGCCACACTCGCCCACCCCTCCCCCGGATGCGGCGGGACCTCCTTCAAGAAGATAAAGACCATCCTCGAGGGTGACTCGTCTGCTGGTAGGCTCGTGTCGAGCAAGGAGGTGTTGCATGACTGAGACGACGAACCACCACCTCTGGATGCCTGTGCCCGGGTATGCGATCCCCGTGACCGTCACGCTCGATGGTCACGGCGCGATCGATCCTCTGTGTAAGGTGATCTTCGAGCTGTGCCGCATCCAAAAGAGAACCCGGGGTGAGTTGGAGAGGTTGTTGCCATTCGACCAGGACATCCTCTCCTCGGGGATCGAGTGGCTCCTCGATACGAGGACGATCGAAGAGGAGGGTGCGCACTGCTATGTGGTGCCCGCTGACTCCACGCTGGCGCATCCACACGACATCGCGCCCGGGTGGATCTATTGTCACGTCGACGCGCAGCGGCAAAAGCAGGTGCTCCCCATGGTCTGGCTCGGGGAGCACCCCAGGCCCCACCTCGACAGCGCGGACTTCGAGCGCGTGAAGGAGCTTGGGGCTTCACATAGCGCATACTTCGCCGGGCTGAGAGAGGTGAGAGACCAGCCCTCGCGAAAGTCCGCTCGAGACCTCGTCGCTCACATGCTCAAGCATCAGGACGTCATCGCCTACGAACACGCTCCTGATGATGAGCCCGCGCTAACCACAGCGCCCTGTTCTCCGGTCAGGTGCTCTCTATCTGTATCGATGAACAACGCGCTCGCGAGGGTCATTTGGCGACATACATCCCGCTCTGGGTTCGCGTGGAGTTCTTACCTCGCTTTGTAGGACCCGCCATAGCAGTGTATCGCTCACCAGATCTCGCCCCGAACCCTGCTCGCCAGCGCCCCATGGACGACGCCATCGGGCGCTGGATCGAGGAAGAGCCTTTATTGGAGGAGCACGCTTCT